>WOXC01011707.1:0-72164 GCA_011680675.1 Gymnobelideus leadbeateri
AGAAAAACAACAAACACTAGGTTTGGTTATTACTGTATTAGGAGATCTCTGGTTAACTCTTAAGGGTTAAGTTTCGATAGGTTGGTAAGAATAAAAGCCCAATTATAAGGGCTGGAGGAATAAGAGGAAAGAGAGACCAGTCCAGGGTCAGAAAGACTTGGGTGTAAGTCTTGTCTCTGATACATACTGACTGTGTAGGCAGTGTTCATAAGCATGCTGCCAAGTAATTGCTTACAGCTTTGATGGAGGGACTGCCCTATGTTGATAAAACCACAAGTACAGGCTGATCTAAGGAGTGAGAGAGTGTGAGGAAAAAGAAGTCAACAATTATATATGCTTATCCAAGGAAAACCCTGGTCCTGTACAGCATAAGAACAATAGCAAGACCTATCCACTGGATCTCCCACTATTTTCAATATAATATCTCTGCTCCAACTCTGGTGATCTCCTCCTGCCCCTGAATATTTCATACTACCTACCTGAAGCCCTTCCTCTTCCCCCTATCCAATTGCTAAGGCTCTGCCTTTTCCCACTGCTCCAGCCTACACTAATATGTCCTCTATTCCAAAATACAATATTTGCAGAGCTAATTTGGGCCCTGAATACTGCCTTGTATTGTTACTAAACTACTTCTTATGTGTATGCCTCATCCTCCCAACTAGACTCATAGGACCTTAGACATACAACCAGTAGGAAGTTGAGTGGCCCTTCTCCCTAGTTTTACAACTGTAGAAACTGAGCCCCGAGGAGATTAGGTGATTTGCCCAAAGTGACACAAGTAGCAAGTATTGAGACAAAATCTGAACCCCAGACCTCAAACTTTCTCTTACAGAGAAATGATATTTTCTAATATTTCTTTTATTTTCTTCTCCACTCCTTGCACAGTGCTATTACATAGATGAGGCCCTCGATAAATGTTGAATGAATAAGCCTACAACCTGACAGTTCTGCCCTGGTTTCCTCTCAGGATTTCCAATCAATGCATAAAGAGGTGTCAGTCACTGTTAGAAAGAAGGAAAATATAGATCCAGTCAACATTCCAGTGCCATGGCCTAGAAGGTCTTTATGGTCTATAGCCCTATATTTCTGGGTATTTCCCACAGTTTGCAATTTCTATGAACAATAGCTAAGTGACCACTTACGAGAAGGTCCTGATGCTTCATAAACAGTTACTCCTTTTATGTCACAACCCCAGAGTACCAGCACCAAATTGATAAGAACATCAAATCAAGGACAAAACAATCAGCTGTACTTATTAAGTCAGTGATGCTTCAGTATTTGCAAATTAGAATTAGTGGCTGGATTGGATCCATTTGGTTATATCTCTTGCCTCTCTTCAGGTCTTGGGTACCACAGTTTAGGAAAGATGTTGACAATTCTGCTTAGCACAGCACCTGGAACATAGTTGGTACATAATAAATGCTAGTTGACTGACACAATAGAATATAATCAGGTGAGGGTCTCTAGGGTAGTACACAAATTCAAAACCATGTCATAAAGGCTCATTTGAAAAAATTGGGGAGGTTTAGTCTGGAGAAGGGAAACCATAGGGACAGAAAACTCATATTCCCATTTTTTAAAGAATTGTCACGTAGAAGAAAGAGAAACTTATTTTTTCATCATTCCAGCAATGAACTTTAACCAATAGATGAAAGATATAGGGAGACAGATTGGTTCAATAAAAGGAAGAATTAAAGCTTTCCAAAACCAAAATGAACTGCCTTGTGAAGTGGTGAATTTCTTGTCATTGGATGTAAGTAACCCCCTATCAGGAATGCTATAGAGACCATTCCTGCATCAGCTGGGAGGTGGGATAAGATACTCAGTAAAGCACTATCCAGCTCTAAAACCTTGTGGATTTTGTCCTCTCCTTTAAAGTAATCTTTAACTCCTCACCCTGCTTCAATCCCCTTATTAAATCAGAGGCCAAGTTTTATTGGTTTTACTTCCATATCTCTCACATTGGTTTTCTTCTCTTCGCTCATACTGCAATCACCCTAGACCTTCCTCATGACTATTGTAATAGCCTCCTCATAGAGCTACCAAAGTGATATTCTTTTTTTTTTTTTTTTGCTTTTTGGAGGGCAATTGGGGTTAAGTAACTTGCCCAAGGTCACACGGCTAGGTTTTTGTTTGTGTGTGCGTTAAGTGTCTGAGGCCGGATCCAAACTCAGGTCCTTCTGACTCCAGGGCCAACACTCTACTCACTGCGCCACCTAGCCACCCCAAAAGTGATATTCTTAAGGCACAAAGGTGACCATGTCACCCCAGGCTTCCTCTTGCCTCTAGGCTCAAAAAAACAAACTCTTCTGCCTAGCACTTAAAGCCTTTTCAAATATGGTTCTGGGCAACCTTTCTAGACTTACTGTACATTAGTTCCTTTAGGTATTCTATGCCAAACTGGGCCTGTACACAACATTGTATTTCCTATCTCTATGACTTACAAGCACTCTCTCCTTACCCAGTCTCTTAGAATATTTAGCTTCCACGGAAGCTCACGGCAAATACCAATTCCTACATGAGACCTTTCCCAATCCCCCAGCTACTAGTCCTCCCTCTCTTATCTCTTATGTTAGATAGATAGATAGATAGATAGATAGATAGATAGATCAATAGATAGATAGCAGATGTTCGCTTTAGATTTACTTATACATATCAGTTTCCCCGATAGAAGATACATTAACAACAGGATCATATTTCAGTATGTCTTTATATCTTGAATGTCATGAACAGTAACTGGAAGACAGTAGGTGCTTAATAAATACTTGCTAGACTATTGAATGACTATGCTTCTTCTATCCTTGCTCAATGTGCACAGAATGAGAACTATGAGGAGACAGCTTAGTTGGCTTGCAAAGCCTGATGCTGACAGGAGTCAGAACAGCTTTATTGATTTATACTGCAGAAGATAAGATAAGTTTGCCATTTAAAATGTGGCAGTTTGGACTTGTCGACTTTATGAAAACTCTCCAAAGGTGCCAAAGCTTGGTATATGACAATTCTTCTTTTAACTCTTGCATTTTGATAACTCTGAAATGACAATGGATTTTTAATAAAAAAAACAGTTCCCTCCCATATAGCTTTTTTAGATGATTCTTGGCCGAATCTATGAAAAATAGGTATTTGAAAAGTGAATTTGTCTTCCATTTGTGTTAACAGCATTGCCATTCTGATAATTATAGAGGCCCACAAGATCATATCTCAAGGGCTAGAAAGGACCTTAGAGAAAATTTCATTCTAGTGGTTTTCAAAATGTGGCTCTTTTAGGATATCTGCAAGGTCAAAATTATATTCATAATAATAAGGTAAATTCTCGATAGCTGTAGCCCACATAAACAAAAGCTCTTTGAGTGGGCCTCAATAATTTTTTAGAGTGTAAAGGGGTCCTGAGATCAAAAAGTTTGGGAAATGATGATCCAGTCTAATCATCACATTTTACAGTTGAGAAAACTGAGACCCAGAGACATGTAGTGATGTGTGCCCAAGGTCACACAGGTAACAGAGTGTGGCAGAGCCAAGTGTTGAATCAGTGCTCTTAAGACTGGAAGAGTTTTATAAAGTTGATTTAATTCAGTGGTTTGCAAATTGTTTTGATTTAGAAGCTATTTTGTTGGAGCTGAAAGACGTATAGGATTGTCTCCCTCACCTGTCCCCATTTTCTACTATAAAACAATCCACGGTCCTATAAAAGCCAACACATTGTGCCATAACTAGGATGGGGCAAATTTAGAGGGCGCCAACTTTAGAGGGTACTAGCAGCACTTTTCAATTCTTCAGCTACAGAAAAACAGCAGAGCTTAGCACATAGTTAATAAGAGTAATTGGCTAAAATAGTGTTACTAGATTCCCAGCAAGTGAGCTCCATCTCTACGTTTCCATCCCACCACCCTTGGCCTCACAAGACACACTCTCTCTCTCTCTCTCTCTCTCTCTCTCTCTCTCTCTCTCTCTCTCTCTCTCTCTCTCTCCCCACTTTCCCCTCAAACTGAAGACTCACTTCTTGCCACTTCCCTTGGGTACAGTTTATAGTACTTACTCCAGGTGGAAAAAAAAAAAGTCAAGCTACAGCTCATTAACTTTAAATTCGGGACCCCCAAATACAAGTTTCAAAAAAAAGAATTCCCATTTAAAAATGAAAAATAAACAATTTAAGAAAAGAATGAGCCCTCCTTTCCTCCTGCTCAATATAGAGTTAATATGTATACATCTGTTTGGTAACAAGTAAATATTACTATAGCTACACATTTAGGGTTTTTGTGTCCTAAAATGTAGGTTCAATTCTGTACTGTAAAAATGTATTTAAAAGGTAGAAATAATGTTGGAGGTGCTGTGGAAAGACAGGCATGTCAATACACTGTTAGAGTAGTGAAATGGTCCAACTGTTCTAGAAAATATTTTGAAACCATGATAGAAAAATTGCTTTAAAATTCATATCCTTTGACCAAGCAATACAACTACTGGGTATTTAACCCCAAGGAGGTCAAAAGCTGAGGGAAAGGCCCCATAGATAGCAAAATGTTAATAGCAGCACATTTCATGATAATAAAAATCTAGAGATAAAATAGATGTCCATAAATTAGTAAATAGCTAAACAAATTATGATATAAAAATTAATAGAATATGATTGCACAATTGGAAAATATAAATAAAAGGAATTCAGAAAAATGGGAAGATTTGTATGAAATTATGCAGATCAAAAGACACAGAACCAAGAGAACAATATGCAAAAAGACCACAAGAATGAAAAAGAAAACAACATTAAGAAATATCAGGACTCAGATGAATGCAATGTCTAATCCTGATTCCAGAGGGTGAATGATAAATGTACCTCCCTCCTTTAGGAAAAGAAATGCTGAAGCATAGGTATAGAAATGGGCATATGTTGATGGGTTGTCATAGTGTTTGTTTTGTGTACATGTACTTCTTTCTTGATTCTACAAGAAGAGGGTGATCCCAGGTTTTGGGAAATAAAAGTGATGTCGAAAAAAAAAAGTTTAAGTTTTAAAAAATAATGTGCTTAGGAGGCATTTTGATGTGCTTTGTGTTTTGAATAATATGAAAAATTAACTCTAAAATCATAAGTAATTATTCTGGATAGAGAAGAATTCACCTTTTTTTTTAAAGAACTCTGGAAAAAGAGGAGGATTGAACAATTTCAATTGATAATTCACCCCCAATATATAATGGCTCTTTTGGGAAATTCTTCCTCTGTGTTGAACCTAAACCCTGCATGCTTTGGTGTAAGCCAATCTGTTCTGTCCCCAGGAGAGAGAGAGGGAACAGCTGGTCAACATCTCTGTATAACTTGAAAAGAATTATTAAGTCACTTCTCAATCTTCTCTGCTCTAGGTTAATTCAGCTTGGGTCCCACAGGCTTTCCCAGTTGGCCTAACTTTTTAACCCTAAAGTGATCCTTTCTGAACTATTTTCATATTCTGTGACTGAAATTTTCAAATCAATTTTTTGACTCATTTTTAAAGTACTGAACATTAATTGGCTGAACATGTTTACAGTCATAAACAAGAGAATTCCTTCTTGCTCTCAGCCCCTCAATTCTCTTGCCCTTCAACTCTAAACCTCCTCTTCAACATCTAAATATAATTTGTAAAGATTTTCCAGTATTACATCTTAAAAGGCACTGTATTTCCCAGAGGAAATACAAGTTTCTGTGTAGTTGTGCAAATAAGCTATCCTTATTTTTTGTAGAAAGATAGATAGCAGGATATGCCGACTGTTGTGTCAGGTGGGCAATGTGGTTTTATTATAACAATAACTGATGTTTATACAAAGCTCTAAAGTTTATAAAGTACTTATCTCATTTGAGTCTCATAACAACCCTGTGAGGTAGATATTAAAAGTGTAATTGTTCTCATTTTGAAGATGAGGAAGCAGAGAGAGCTTTTTGACTTTTCAAGGGTTACACAATAAGTGGAGAAGGAAGGATGTGAATCCAGTTTTCCTGACTCTAAATCCATCATTCTATCTATTTTACTACACATACTGTCTCTTCTACACTATACTAGTTCCCCTCCCCATAGTCCATTGACTACTCACTTTGGAATCTGAAAAACTTGGATTTAAATCTTGCCTCTGAAACTTAGTATATCTTTGACCGTGGGTAAGTCAATTAACTGTTCCTCAAACTAAGTGAGAGATACAGATTCTTTTACTTACAGACTTTATTCTTTTTTGATTCCTAAATCCCATCTTACTGAAAAATCCTCATTTCCTCTTAGATAGTACATGTTAGGTGGCACAGAAAGCTAGTTGGTACAGCAGATAAGAGGTCCAGGCCTGGAGTCAGGAAGACTCTAGATCAAATGTGACCTCAGACACTTACTATCTATGTGACCCTGGGCAAGTCACTTAACCCTGTTTGTCTCAGTTTCCTCATGTGTAAAATGATTTGGAGAAGGAAATGGCAAACCATTCCAGTATCTTTGCCAAGAAAACTCCAAATGGGGCAACAAAAAGTCGGACATGATTAAACAGCAGCACTACATGTTGCTTATGAATCACCTCAACATGAAGTAAAAATTTTAATAGATTAGTTAAAGGATGATAAAATTAAGTGTTAGATATATTTATCACATATAATGGAAGTGAGATTTAGTTCCCTCCCAAGGTCAGTTGATATAATCATAGAAAGCAGGAGTGGGCAACAGAAGTAATGATATATTTAAGAAGCTAATAAAGTAAAAAGACTAGTTTACTTTGTTATTCCCTTTATGAAACATGAAGGGGTTCTCCCTTATAAGAACTGAAGAGGCATCTGTCTATTGACTGGGGATAGATTGACCACACCTCAATGTCCTTTAAAAAGGTAAGGTTGCCAGCCCTAGAGAGTTGAATAGTAAGAAAAGTCAAGGCATTTTGGACAGAGAACAGCTTTTTAGAGTGTGAATCTTATGCCTCTAGTACAGACCAGCAAAGCCTAAAACTCCTGCCATTGAACATGGAATCTAATGGTTGACCCATCAAATCTCCTTTGAACCTATTTGCTCCCTGAGGAACCCAACCTGTGAATGCAAGTTGGAGAGGTGGCCCTCAGGGGACTCGATATTCATTTGTTCAATCACTTCTTATCTCCGGCCCTGCTTCCAGACTGGATTCAGCCTAAACTTTTACTCTCTTCTGTCTTCCTAGTAGTGAGAAAGAGACAACTCAGAAGTTCAGTGGCTTATAATGAATTTCTCACCTTCTAGTGAAGTGAGAGCAGATTTAGGCAGTCAGCTCACAATAGGTTGCCCTTGCAGGATTAAGGAGCAGTACAGATACTTTTAGTAATTTTCTTGGCTGTAGATGTAGGTTCCTGGGAGAACCAGATAATAGGCTACCTGGGTCCATAGCCCTACAGTTCTGGATCTTATAAACTTCAGGGTGTATTGGTCTGGCTCATGCACCTGTCTATCCCTGAAATCCCAAGGGCTGAAAAAGCTAATGCCCACAGTGCTGCCTGCCTGTCATAAATCGAATTCCAACAAAGAACAGAGGGACAAATGTGGTTGCACTGAGCCCCCAGGTACTGTTGCTTTCTCCTCCCTTTCTCTTTTTTCATGTATCTTATAGCAGTCAAACCAATGCTATACATGCTGACATGGAAACCAACTGAAAAATATCCTGGTATTGGTGGTAGCTATGAAACACTCTATCTCTAGGCTCTGGGATTGTTCCCTGATACATTTATTTCCTATGTTACTTTTAGTATGAGGACATAAAAGTACAGTTGTTTAGTCATTTTTTAATCATGTGTGACTCTTTGTCACCCCATTTGGGATTTTCTTGGCAAAGATACTGGTGTGATTTGCCATTTCCTTCTCCAGCTCATTTTACAGATGAGGAAACTGAGGCAAATAAGGTTAAACAACTTGCCCAGGATCACACAGCTAACAAGTGTCAGAGGCCAAATTTGAACTCAGGAAGAGGAGTCTTCCTGACTCCAGGCATGGCACTCTATCCACTGTACCACCTAGCTGCCCTTAAGAGTACAGACTCATAGGCAAAGCGACAGCGCAAATTGTGGGACCATTGAATATCTAAGATAGATTTGAGTTCATTGATCTTTTAGTTCATCCTATATTTAAGAAGAATCATGTCTAAAAATTCCCTCAAAACTAGCCATCCAGGCTTTTCTAGAAGCCCTCTGGTGATAAGGGCTCATTTCACTGTGGTAGTATCTTTATGCTAATGGAAAGCTGAAATCCTTCTTCAGTAACTTTTATGTACCACTCTGTAATGATAATAGAAATTTGAAGATCTTCCCTGCCCCTTAATAAGCCTGTGGTGGGAGGCTTGTTTTTCAGGAAAGGACAACTTTTGTTACTTTGTAGTCAAGTGAGTCATGAGGGTTGTGATGTTCTCTGACCCTGGAGAAGGTCATATATATACCTCTGAGGTGAGGTTTTTGACCTGGGCCTCATTTATGGGAATAGTTGTGAGATGAGACTCTGGGCAGCCGTTGAGCCCCCGGCTTTAAAAACCCAGATGTTGATGCTTCTCTCTCTGGGGACTAACTAGGTATGGATGTAATGGTCAGACAGCTAGAACCCCTATGTGCTTAATTGTGTTATTTTCTGTTGTAACTTCTGTTTGTATTCTGTGAAGTTCAGGGTGCTGACTTTTTCCCCTGAACTAGGTAAATGATATATGTTTGATTGATTAAAGTAAGCTTGTTAACTCTTTTTGAGTTGCTTTCCTTTAGAAAAGCAGATCAAAGAACCTGTGCCAGCAGCCATCTTAGTATGCTAGGGTGCTTGCTGCTGTATACTCCTATCTCTTCTATCTAGGGTCAGACAGAGCAAGTATACTTCCTTTCCCACAGAATAGCCCTTCAAATACCTGAAGACAACTATCATGATTCCTCAGGTTCTTTATTCTTCATTTTTAAACATCCCCAGTTTTCCCAAGTAATCCTCATATTTCTTGGTTCATAGTGTCTCAAATCAAATTCTGAAGCAACAGAGTGAACAAAAGGTCAGGGTGAAACATTTCTCCAGCCTAAGAAAATTTAGGAGGTCTATGGAGAGGAAGGAGAGGTCTATGATACAGAGATGGAAGCCTGTTTTAAGTGCAGCAACAGAGACAGCAGCAGCCGCCACAGCTTTTGGAGTTCTCAGTTCAGAGATGATAAAACAGTTGGACAATTGTTTGGAAAGAGATTACAGGGGAACCTTCATTGGCACTGGGTACAGCTAGTGATGATTGGCAACTCTACTGCCCCTTGGCAGTTCTGGGTCACAGTTTTAGGTCAGAGAAGAATGATCATGGTGAATCACAAAGGGCCAGGCATCCTGTCTCAGTTCCATGGCAGAGAGGTAGTGTTAACCCTTGCAGCTACAGGGGTGCAGGGGCCATTCCTGGGTAAAGAAAGAGTGCAGACCAGGAGAGCAGTGGCCACACTTCTCCCCAGGTCATACCATGTTGGAAGCACCAAAAACTTATAAACCACCAGAACTAACTTTGATAACAGTCACACAAAAAAATTAAAGCACAATTTTAATGTTAAATTCAAAGTAAAAAAAAAATAGACTGGAAAAATGAGCAAACAACAACAACAACAAAATAAGAAATTTTGATCATAAAAATTTGCTGTAGAGGTAGAGATGACTAAGACACAAACTGAGAAGACATCAGTATGAAAACAGCTACAAGCAAAGTCTCAAAGAAAAGTACTAATTGGATCCAAGCCTAACAAGAATTTCTAGAATAGTTTAAAAAATATAAGAGTGGTAGAGGAAAACTGGGAAAAGAAAAGAAAACGATGTGAGAAAATTATGAAGAGTTTGGCAAAAGAGAAGAAAAAATACTCAAGAAAATAACATTTAATAAAACAAAATTGGCCTAAGGATAAAAGAGGAACAAAAAATTCACTGAAGAAAAGAGCTCCTCAAAAAGGAATTGGGCATATGGAAAAAGAGATATAAAAGCTCACTGAAGAAAAAAATTCCCCCCAAAATTAGAACTGGGCAAGTGGAAGCTAAAGACTTCATGAAACATTAAGAAACAATAAACAAAATCAGAAGAATGATAGAATATGAGGAAATGTAAAATATTTCATGGGAAAAACAAATGACCTGGAAAATAGATCTAAGAAAAATAATTTAAGAATTGTTAGAGTTCCTGAAAGTCATGATAAAAAGAGGGGCTTAGAGATCATATTTCCAGAAATTAGAAAGGAAATTATCCCGGTATCTTTAATCCAGAGGGTAAAATAGAAATTGAAAGAATCCATTAATCAACTCCTGAAAGAAACCCCAAAGGAACAACTCCTAAGAATATTATAGTCAAATTCCAAAGCTCCCAGGTCAAGGAGAAAATATTGCAAGCAGCCAGAAAGAAGTAATTTAAATATTATGGAGCTACCATCAGGATCACTCAAGATTTAGTAGCTTCCATGTTAAAGGAGCAGAGGGCTTAGAATATGATATTCTAGAAGGCAAAGGATTTAGGATTTCAACCAAAAATAACCTACCCAGAAAAACTGAGTATAATCTTTCATGGGAAAAATGGATATTTAATGAAATGGCAATTCTAGAGCTAAAGAACAGAGCTAAATAGAAAATAACGACATTCAGACAGAAAACTCAGCATAAAAAGAGAAACATGAAAGAGAAATTACAAGAGATTCAATAAAGTTAAACTGTTCAAACTATATAGGAAGATGATACATATAACTTAAGACCTTTATCATTATTAGGGCAGTTAAAAACAATCTACATAGAACAGAGGGCATAGGTATAAGTCAATTAAGTTTAAATGATCTCCAAAAAAACTGATAAGGAAAAAAGGATGAAGTGGGAGAGGGGGAAAGGGAGAGATAGAATGAGAAAATTTTTCTCACATAAAAGACGCATGCAAGGAAGAGCTTTGACAATGGAGGGGAAAATAGAGTGGGGTCGAGGATAATGCTTGAACCCCACTCTCATCAGAATTGGTTCAAAGAAGGAAGACTACACACACACACACACACACACACACACACACACTCAGTTGTGTTTAGAAATCTATCTTGCCCAGTAGGAATACAGGAAGGGAAAGGGATAAGAAAAGACATGGTGGAGTGGCTAGAAAGATGGTAAAAGGAAGGACATATTAAGGCAGGCAATAATTAGAAACAAAAAAGACTTTCAAGAAGAACAAGATTAAAAGAGAAAAGAAGAAACAGAAGAAAACAAGATGGAGGGAAATGAACAGTTAATAATCATAATTGTGAATGTGGGTGAGCAAAATGGATAAGAAAGCAGAATTCATCAATATGTTGTTTACAAGAGACATACTTGAAACAGAAAGACACATACAGAGTTAAAATAAAGGACTGGAGCAGAATCTAATATAAGTCCGATAAAGTGAAAAAGGCAGGTATAGCAATCATGACCTCAGTCAAAGCAAAGGTAAAAATAGACATAAATTGGAAGAGATAACCAGGAAAACTAAGTTTTGCTAAAATGAAGTAATATCAAAGTTTTAAACCAAGTTTCTCTGATAAAGACCTCATTTCTCAAATACATAAAGAATTGAGTCACATATATAAGGATATAAGTCATTCACATTAATAAATAGTCAAAGGATATGAATAGGCAGCTTTCAGAAGAAGTAATCAAAGCTACCTATGGTGATATAAAAGAATACTCTAAATCACTACTGATTAGAGAAATGCAAATTCAAAGAACTTTGAGGTACTACATTACCCTATCAGAGATGGCCAGTGCTTCAGGGGATATAGGAAAATTGGTACACTAGTGAACTCTTGGTGGAATAGTGAACTGGCTTAACCATACTGGAGAACAATCTGGAACTATGCCCAAGGGGCTATTAAAATGTGCATATCCTGTCACCTGGCAATACCACTATTATGTCTGTATCACAAAGAGATAAAAGAGGACCTATATGTACATGTACATACACACACACACATACACACACACACATATAAACATCTACGCAGATAGATAGATAAATGCTCTTTTCATGGCGGCAAAGAATTGGAAATTGAGGGGATGCTCGTTAATTGGGGAATGGCTAAACAAGTTGTGGCATAGGATTGTGATGGAGTACTATTGTGCTATAAAAATAATGAGGGGAGTGGTTTCAGAGAAACATAAGAAGACCTCTATGAAGTGAAGTAAAGTGAAGTAAGAAGAACTGGGAAATCTTTGTGCATAGTAACCAAAGATGATCAACTGTGAAAGACTTGGCTGCCCTGATAGATACAGTGATCCAAGACAAATCCAAAGGACCCAAGATGAAAAAATGCTATCCACCTCTAGAGAGAGAACTGATGAACTTTGGGTGCAAATTGAAATATAATTTTATCAGTTTATTTATATATATATATTTTAAAGCAATTGGGGTTAAGTAACTTGCTCAAGGTTACATGGCTAGTCATTATTTATGCGTGGGTGCTCATTTTCTGAGGCCGGATCTGATCTCGGGTCATCCCAACTCCGAGGCCGGCGCTCTTACTCACTGCGCCACCTAGCCACCCCTTTTAGGGCAATTGGGGTTAAGTAACTTGCCCAAGGTTACACAGCTAGGTTTTTGTTTGTATGGATTAAATGTCGGAGGCCGGCTCCGAACTCAGGTCCTTCTGATTCCAGGGCTGGCGCTCTATTCACTGTGCCACCTAGCCACCCCTATATTTTTTGTTTTTTAAGAAATATTGCTGGGGTGGCTAGGTGACTCAGTGAATAGAGCATTAACCCTGGAGTCAGGAGGACCAGAGTTCAAATCCAGCCTCAGACACTTAACACTTACTAGCTGTATGACCTTGGGCAAGTCATTTAACCCCAATTGCCCTGCCTTCCCCCTTCCAAAAAAACAAAATAAACAAACAAAAAAGAAATATCGCTCATGTGGGAATATGTTTTGAATGATTTCACAGATGTAATTGATATCATTTGCTTACCTTCTTATTAGGTAGGAGAGCAGTGGGAGCGAGGGAGAGAACTTAGAACTTAAAAGTTAAAGAGAAAAGAATATTTAAAGTAAATAATAAATTAAAACAAACAAAGAAAGAAACCAAGATGCTTTGGGTATGTTTCAGCTTAAAATTAACTACATTTATTCTGAGGAGGTAATTCCGACATTCTTAGAAAAGAGAAAAATGAAAAAAATATTTATAAGGCCATGATATTTACCAAGAATAATTAGTGAGAAAAATGCATATCATTTCCATCTGCACTACAGATTCCTTTGGTACAGTTAATACAAAATTTGACCTATTCCTTTCCAATCATTTTCACCTATAGGCTAAATGGGTTAACCCTTTTTTTTCCCTTGGTTCCCAGGGACACAGAACCTTTCTGGCTGGGCTCTAGGGATAACCAGGGTTCTAAAGTGAAACCTACCTCATCCTGGTCTCTGCCTCTGTCTGTCTGTCTGTCTGTCTGTCTGTCTCTCTTTCCTTGTCTCTCTCTCTCTATCTTTTTTGGTCCCTATTTTTCTCTGCCTCTATGTCTTTCTCTGTCCAGTGACTTGCCTATGGCCATACATCTAGTTTTTGTCACAAGGAGGACTTGAACCCTTCCTGATTTCGAGGTTAATTTTCTTTCCATCCTGACAATATATTTATAGCTCATATCAATGAAGAAGGAATTTATTTCTCACAGGATTATAAGCCTCTGATTACCTGTGGAAGTTTACATTCATTTTGAGATATTTTAGCAGTCTGGAATGAACTAAATCCATCTCTGCATCTATCTGCCTATCTTTCTATCTGTCTCTGTCTATCCTGTCTCACTGTATCTTCCCATTTTATTTTCTTTCCCCCACAACAAAATTCCAGCAATTTAGATGGAAAACCTTTTGAACTAGAGTGAGTTGTCTCAGTTTCCCTCAAGTCTGAACCGTAAGGCCTGGAAAGTAGAGCTTTCTCACAGTACAATATAAGAAAAGGAAGGAGAGCCAGATCATTTCCTTACAAGTAAAAATGGCAAGATAGACTATAGGACTTTTACCTTTCTATGTTTACAAGCAAGAGTTGTATATTGTTCTATTCATGGGGTCAGTATAAATGAAAGAAATTAAGCATTTACAAAATAATGAAACTATCTAGATACATTATAAAAATTAAAGCAATTCATTCTTAAAACAACCAAAAAATCAATTTTTATATAGTAAAACATTTTATTTAACTCTTTAGCTTAGAAATGAATTATGATTTATTCATTATAAGCATAGGGACTCATTTTGAATAGTGTAGTTGTATTAGCAATATATGCACGCCTAGATTACAATATGGTTACATCAAATATTTCCAACTATTTTTAGTGTTTGAAGTACAAATATATCATTTTCATACCTAATTTCCGTGGATTTTATATTCATGTATGTTTTTTACAGAATTGTAATCCATATGGTTCTTATTTATTTATGCTTAGCTCATCAAAATTTTGCTTTGTTATTTGATGTGCATGAAGTGTTTTATGAACCTTTTTATAAGAATTTAAATCTTTTTTTTCTTCGAAGTAGAACTCTTTTTTTCATGGGTAAATTAATTTGGACACCAAATGTTTTATGTTTGCTTTTAAACTCAGTTATCTCTTAGAATTGTAAAAGTCTGATTTTTATATTAATAAAATAGCTTTTACTTGCGTTTAATATCTAAGACAACTTGGGAAAATTTAATTAATTTCCTCTAAGATACTTTAAAAAATGTTTTTGTTATTCTGACCTTGATAAACATCCTTCCAAGTTATTTTTTAAGTTATCAGGGATGGAAGAGGTGGAGGGCTCCATTTCTACCAGGACATTCCATTTCCATATGCTGTCTTCGTCTCCATCCCTTAGGATATATACCTTCTTCCAGGTACCTCCTCCTTTGAAGACTTTCTTAGTCTCTTCAATTCCCCCAGTTAGCAGTGGCCTCTCCCTCCTCAAATTACTTTGATTTTGTATATTATATCTTCTGCAGATAAAATGTAAGCTATTTGAGGGCAAGGACTTTTTAAGTTTGGGGGTTCTGGGAGTTTTCTGAGGGTCATCTTCCTTCTCCCAATGTCAAAAAGTACCGTATTCATAGTAGGTGCTTTGCGAATGTTGAAGTGAATTGTCCGTCTCTGTTCATAGGGTCATAGATTTGAATTAGAAGAGATCTTTTTAAAGGTCTAATCTAACCCCTTTATTATTTACAACAAACAAGGAAACTGAGGCCCAGAGAGTTTAAGCCATGTGCCCAAGGTCTCACAGAAAATAAGTGGAGGAGTCAGGATGTGAACCCAGTTCCTTAGACTTAGCACAGGTCTTCATGTTTCAGGCTGGGCTATACAATCTGGGCTACACCATAGTTACCTTAAGAGCAACTGGATCTTTAACTACCTTGCTTCATGCAGATATACTGGTACTATTCAATAGGTTCTTTATAGACACTATTCATTGGTAAATAGCCTCAAAAATAAAAATTCATGGATTTTTTTTCAAAAACCCTCTCTTCATGCTAATTACAATGTGATTGCCAATTCAGTGGAGCATTGTTTGTTGACTGATTAATCCACCAACAAGCATTGACCGAATGCCTAATATGCTCCAGGCACCATTCTAGGCATGTGAGGTAGCAACGCAAAGATCGACACAATACTCACAACAGCTAATCTAACAGCACAAGGACAAGAATTGGAGTACTATGTGTGAGTTTGACTAAGCTATGGAAGTATAGTCCTGCAGATTACGGTAGCTGCAGCAAGAAAGAATGAAGATAGTTTAGAGGGTTTAATTAGACATAGTTTTTAAAAAGCTCTTTGAAGGAAAATCATAATTTCCTATGTGTTTTAGAATTATAGTTATTCTTGAGTTGGAAATAAACAAAGACTGAAATTGGTGCCATAAGGTCCTTTTATTTTTAAGGATAAGGAGCAAAACCTAAAGGTTTGCACAGATTTTAGCATGGATGATTTCTTTTTGCTTCTGGTACATAACATTTCAGGGGCAGCTAGGTGGAACAATAGATTAGAGGGGCCAGAGTCTGGAAGATCTGAGTTCAAATATGGCCTCACACACTTACTAGCTGTGTGACCCTGGGCAAGTCATTTAATCTGTTTGCCTCAGTTCCTCATCTATACAATGAGCTAGAGAAGGAAATGGCCAGCCACTCCAGTATCTTTGCCAAAAAAATTCCAAATGGGGTCACAAAGAATCAGACACGACTGAAACAACTAAACAGCAACTTAAAATTTCCTCTGAAACATAGACACTTGAAATGATATTCGTCTTTTCCATTAGTGGGCAACTGAGCTTCAAAAAGAAAACCTTCAGCAAGGAGGGTGAAGGAATGGAATTATTGTACTAAAGTAACTGAAGAAGTGCTTTGCCCAAACTCTAGGTGAGAAAAGCAGCCTCACTCTTTCATAGCCATACTTCATCAATTCCTTATCACAACTGGCTGAGGCAGGAGGGGTCCGTTATGACATCACATTTGAACTTTTCCAGAAAGGTGTTTGTATTTTGTCAGAGTCTGGGTTTATTGATGATGTATGATTTATGATTCTTTGTACACACAGGGACCCATTATATTAGACCCTGGCATGTGATTAGCATAAGCTCAAGTGTCTTGCTGAAGACTTGGGAATTATAATCCAAGCAGCTACTGAGATCGCCTACAGCTAGCAAGGAGGAAAACTAAGGATTTGGACATTTTAATACCCCATCACACAGGAGAGGTATCTGTCCTTCACCTTCCTGCCTCTGGAATATGTTACCTACGATGCCTTGATCATGCATAATGATTGAGAAACTACACTTCTTTTCTCATAATACCCATTTGTACCTCATAAAAATAATGACTCCTAGCATGTAAGCACTTGAGAATTTCCAGAGTGCACTCCTCTTGACTATGTGAAGTAGATAATATAAATATGATTACCCCCATTTTGCAGATGAGGATAAGTGTTTATTGAAGTCTTGTCAATTCTACTTCTATAGCATCCTTCCCATCCTTCCCATGCTCTCCATTCATATAGTCACATCTACCCTACCCCCAGTTCAGGCTCTTATCACATCTTTCCTGAACTTTTTTTTTTAATACATCTTACTGATGCCTTTTACATTTATTTCAGTCTCCCTTGTGATGAATAAAAACAACTGAGTGAAAATGTCCTAAAACAGAGAATGTGTTTGACAATGTATATCGTATTTTGTCCTTGTATTCCCCAACCTATCGGCCATGTGGGAGGATAGCTTTTAATTGTCATTTTTCCAGAATCCCCATTACCCTTCAAGTTCCTTATAGTGACCTCTTCTTTTGCATTGCTGTATCTGATGCAGTATCCTCCTGGTTCTGATGGTTTCTCTTTGCATTAGTTAATACAAATCTTTCCAAGTTCTTCTGAATTTCTCACATTCATCATTTCCACTCCACTATAATGTTCCATTATGTGCTTGCATTATAGTTCTTTTCAGCTATGCCCAAACCAATGAGTACTTACTTTCTTTCTCCTTCTTTGCATTCACAGCATACTGCTTGCCTGAACTCTTAAAACAGCCTCCAAATTGTTCTCTGTCCCTCCACCAGGAGTTCTTACCTTTTTTTTTTTTTTTTTTGGTGAAATAGACGCCTTTGACAATCTGGTGAAGCCAGTGGACCATTTCTCAGAATAATTTCCCTCTTCACTTTGCATCTGCTGCTCTACCTGGTTTCAGCCCCCCAGAACAAGATGCCCCCATGCCAGGTACCCCATTGTGTCTCCCGTTTTGGTGTCCTTATTGTGTGATCTCCCCCTTGACATTATAGGCTCCTTGAGGGTGGGGACTGTCTACCTGCTTATTAATGGTATCCCCAGCAATTAGCACAGTGCATGGCACATATTGAATGTTGATTGGATTGGATGTATTTAAATACATAAAATAAAATGTCTGGTATTACAAAGGAAACTAATTATACTGGAATCCAGTTATAAAAATACTTTAAAAGTTCATTCTCCCCAGGTTAAGAACCCCTGATCTGCTTACTCTCTTCTCTAAAATAGTTTCTATGTAGCTACCAAAGCAATATCCTTAAATCATAGATCTAAATATGTGACTCCTCTACTCAAAAAACTCCAGTGGCTCCTTATTACCTCTAGGAGCAAATGCAAACTCCCCTGTTTGGTGTTTAAAACTCCGCCTACTTGCTTTCCCTAGGATGGATTCCTTATTCCCTGTGCCTATGCCTTTGCTCAAACTGGAATTCTCACACAAATTCCCCCACCTCCACGAACTGAATCCTCCACTCTGCCTCCTAGAATTTCTAACTCTCTTTAAAGCTAACTTCAAGAGCTACCTCCTATCTAAGATATTCTGACCCACCAGCTGCTATCCTGTCCCTCTTCCCAACAGAATGTAAGCTTCTTGAGGTCAGGGACTATTTAATTTCTTTCCCTTTGTAGTCATAGAGCCTAGTGATTAGAGGCTAAAACATAGTGGAAATAGGAATAGGGAATGACCCTGTGATTTCTATAGAGAACTCCCAGTGTGGAAAGCTTCCTCTACCAAAGCAATTCTATCCTTTTCCTGGTACTTACATTCTTAGAAGAATTGTATCAGTGGTGAGACTGAAACCCAAGCAATCATGGCTTTGAGATCAGCCTTCTACCCATTATGCCATGCTGCCCTGTAGAGCAGAATGGTTTTTGTGAACATCAAGGAAAATACTTCAATGGAAGTGACTGAAGGTAGGCAAGAAAGCCAGATGATCAAATAACTGGTGAAGAAGGTATTTCACAAATGTTTCTTGATAAGTGAAATGGATTAATGATGGTTTTAAAAATTATTTTATTTTTAATTTATGGAATAAAACAAGCATTTCCATAGCATACTATTTAATTTTTAAAAGATGATTGCATATGAAACTGCAAATCTATTATGTAAAACCTGCTGTTCCTTTTAAATATATTAGTTATCATGCAAATTTATTTTTTTCTTTCCCTCACCCTAAAGATTTCTACCATTAGACACAAATATGTGTGTATATCATTCTATACATACTTTTATTTATCAGTTCTTCCTCTGAATACAGATAGCATCTTCCTTCATATGTCCTTTGTAGTTAATTTGGGTATTGATAATAATCAAAATCACTTAGTTACTAAAAGTTGTTTTCAAGACATTATTGGTATTACTGTATACAACATTTTCTTAATTGATTAATGAGGCTTTGAAAAGTTAGGTGACTTGCTCACAATTTTGCAGAGCTTTTCAAGCAGGATCTAAACACCAGGTATTCAGATTTGACCCTCCTGCTGGGTCAGCTATCATGCTGAAAAATAGAAGTCTATAGCTCTACTCTTTATTTATAATATTGTAGTTACTACACCATCCAACTGAATGTCCTCTTCCAATGTATCATTGAGACATCACTGGGTTCAATTATTATCCTTACTTAGACAACTCATAGAGCTAGATATCCAGCCCTAGTCTTTCTCCTGAGGTCCAATACCAAAATCACCACCTTCCTATTAGATATTTCAGCGGGATTTCCAACAAGCAATTCAAGTGAAACATTAGGCAGATCACTTAACCTCCCTGGGCCTCAGTTTCCTCACTTGTAAAATAAAATAGTTGGACTAAATAGCCTCTGAAATTCCTTCTAGCTTTACTTCTCTGATCCAATGATCTTACATCTAAAACTGGGCCTATTATCTCCCCCCCCCCCCAAAAAAAGCCCTGCCCCGCTTTGAGATTTCCTTATTCTTGAGGGGCACTACCATCTTTCTAGTCACCCAGGTTAGATACTTGTATCATTCTTGACTCCTCATCAACTACCTAATCTTCTTTCTCAAAGACATTTCTCCTATATACTTTCCCTTCTCTACTACACAGACACAGCCCTCATTACCTCTTGCCTAAGCTACAGTAAGAATCTTCTACCTTGTCTCCCTGTCTCAAGTAACTCCCCACTTCAACCCAGACTCCATTCAGCTGCCAAGGTGGTTTTTCTAAAGTATACATCTGACAATGTGAAATCACCTCCACCTTCACTCAGTAAATGCCAGTGGCTCCTATTAGAGCTAGGGTCAAATATCAACTTCTCTGATTGACATTTAGAGCTATTACAACCTGAACCTTCCTAGTTCCCATATTCTCATAGATTACTCCCCTCCATGAACTCTGTGGTCAGAGTCCAGGAAGCTAGTTTGTAGAGGGTTTTAAAAAGAGAGCGAGAGGAAGGGAAGCAGATGGTGGAAAATGGTGTGGAAAGAAGTTTCATTCTTGAAGGCTGTTCCAGTGAACATAAGTTCTAGCAAGTTCTACCAAATAGAGCCTGAGAGATGTATGTCTGTCCTTTTGCCCAAGTAAATTCAGAGGCTTATGGACAAGAGGTTGATCACTAAACCATAAAGGCTTTTTATTCATAGCAGTTCATGGAAACCATCTCCCCAGACTTGGAAGGGTTCATGGTGCAGGGAATGTCCATTTTGATGAGCCTACTGCTGTTGTGGAGTCTTGAAGTAAATTATCCTACACTCCTGTTCCATCTGAGAAAAGTGTATGTTCACCATCTTCAGGAAAACGAATGTAAACACAGAATAAAGATAACACAGCATGAAGGAGTGGAGGGGGAATTCAACCTTCTGACTGATCAAATTTCTAAGATCTGATTGAAAACCTAAGGCAATTTTTTTTTTGGTTCTTTGTATATCTGTGAATTGTTTATATTGTTTGTTTATCTGATTCCGGGAAAATATCACCATCCTCTAAAACAGTAGCTCTTAACTCTGTGTGTGTGTGTGTGATAATGCCCTTTGGCAGTCTAGTGAAGCCCATGGACCCCTTCTAAGAATAATGTTTTTAAATGGGTAACATAAAGGAAACCAGTTATATTGTAATTTTTTCCCAAATAAGCCCACAGGTGAACCCCTTATTCTAAAAGCAGAAGTGCTGTTATCACCATTTTGCCCCTTTCAACTTATGAACTGGGTGGAAGGAAGCAAAGTTCATCCACCCAAGACAGAGGGGGTGAAAATATTGGCTACCTGCAACATGTGTGGGTTGTGTGATAAAAATCGCTGAGTAAGTAGGTGGCAAGGGTGAGAGCAATGTGGGGGGGTGGGGGAAGGAGATGGTTTGTGCAAACAGCAAAGAGCAGTCCAGGGGTAAAAGGAATGAAGGCAGGAGAGAGTCCAGTGGTCTGGTAACTAATGAAGATGGGTAGAAGGAAGATTTGAAAAAAGGACACGAGTCTTTAAAGGTCTGGTTACTGAAAAATCTATGAGAGGTGGTGAGAAAAGTATACGTGAAAGCGGAGGAGAAAGAGAAGGGAAGAAGGGGGAGAGAGAGAGAGAGAGAGAGAGAGACAGAGAGAGACAGAGACAGAGACAGAGACAGAGAGACAGAGAAAGAGAGAGAGACAGAGAGAGAGACAGAGAGAGAGAGAGAGAGAGAGAGAGAGAGAGAGAGAGAGAGAGAGAGAGAGAGAGAGAGAGAGAGGCGGGGGGGGGGAGGGAGAGGAAAGGAGAAAGAGTGTTTGTGCCTGTATGTATGAGTGACATTGAGAGGGAGGGAAGGAGGGAGGAAAAGCCTGAGTGAGTGAGAGGGGGGAGTGTCTATACGTGGAGAAGAGAGACGGGGAGTTGTGTCAGTGAAGGAATCCAGTTAGGGGCTGAGCCAGGGCTATGCCTCAGTTTTTAGCGCCAGCAGAGCAGGGCGAAGTAGGGACGAAGAGGAAACCCGCGGAGAAGCAGCTCGGCGCCCAGCCTCCTCCTCCTCCTCTTCCTCCTCCTCCCGTTGGCTCTGGGGGCTAGCAGCTGCGGCGCTTTCTCCTCTCCACCCTCACTCTCTCCCTCTCCACGGCCCGGGCCGAGCAGAAACAGTCCATTGGTAGAGAGGTAAGCTACTGGGGGACACTTGATGCGGCGCTTTAGCCCGGGGTTCAAGGCAGTGTTGCGGGTGCAGTCCGCGAGCCCCCACCCCCACCACTGTCCTCTTCTCCACCTTCTCCGTCTCTCTCCTTGCTCAAGCTGTGCCCTCCTCCCTGCAGCCACCAGGGGTTTGCATAACGGGGAGGAAAGAGGAGAAAAGAAGAGGGGGATATGAGGGTGAAGGGTAAGAAGAGGGACGTGCTTGCGGGTTTCTGGGCTTAAAGCGCATTTGCACCGTAGTTGTAGAGACATTTGCCACCCCCCCCCCCCTTTCTGGGGCTGCATGGAAACCCTCAACGCTGGGGTGTGGTGGTAAAGCACGCCTGGATATTAATGGTTTGGGGCACGCTCTGTAGCCTGGACTTTACGTGAGAATTGTGATCCCATTTTTTCCTTCCTCCTTCCACCCTCCCCCTTCCCCTTACAAAGGAGAGGAGGCGGAGGGGCACTTTGACTTTTCTTTCCGTTCATTTAGAGGATGAAAATGTTGGCCAGCTGAGATCCAGCGTGGACCAGCCCGCCTTTCATCCACCCCCCCCCCCCACCTCGAAAATGCAACTTCACCCATTGCTGAGGTTTTCTCCTCTGTTCCAATACACTGAATAGCCCAGCCCAGCCCAATCCTCCCTTTACTTACTCACGGGACTAGCATATCCTCCCGCTAAATCACCCGTTTTAAATGAGATTTTACATTCCAAAGTCAAAGGTAAAACCCTCTCGCCGCCACCTTCCTCCTGTTCCAATGATTTAGTGGAGCCATTGGGAGCTGTAAACATCAGCCGAAATTATTCTTCTTACCATGCTGTATTCAGTATTTTATTTCTTTCCAAGTGAGACTCGAAAGGAAGTTGGATTGCATTTTACAGCTCTGGTCGATATTATTACTTGAACACAAATGATACTCAGCAAATTATAAGACTATTCCTGGAGTCTGCTCCCTTGAATTATGCCCATACAGTTGTGATTGCAGGGGAGAAAATGCTGAAACAGCACCATATTTTCATCAAATGTTGCATTACAGTTTGTCTGAGTTGCCATATGTTCACATATATACTGTGATTACTGGGCAAGGATAGAAGCTAAATGTTTAGTGCATTTTTCTACAGTATTTTGTGGAACAGCTTAGCCAAAAAATAAAATAAAAACAAAAAAACATGTCAAATGTTGTAAATGTATGTGTATGGGATTGGCTAGTACTGAGATGGCAAAAAACCAAGCCGGACTGGACTTTGATGCGTGAAATTTTGGCTATGGTGATTTGGAGATCAATATTGTGTTCTTACAGCTCTGTTAAGCAGCAGTCTTTATTGCTTTGCCTGTGACAAAATTTGCCACCAATTATTTAAATAATTATTGTTAAAATTGAATAGCTAACAAGCGGCACTGCCCAGTATTGGGCTCTGTAATGTTTAAAGCAAAACAAAACAACACCATCAGTCCCTAAGGCTGCCTGGATCGAGGGAGTAAAAGTAAAGTACCTGAAACACACTATCTGCTGGTTTCAGGTGTAGAAGAGAGCACTGACTTGGGTCTTTCCTCTTGAGAGAACTGAAAATGAAGGGTTCGTATTGCTGACTCTTTTTAAGCTTCAAGAGATTTTAGTTACTAAGAGTCCTAATTCTATGGCAAGGTTTTGCAGACCTTGAAGCACTTGAGCTAAAAATTCTATGCACGATGCACCTGAGCCTATTTCTGATTCTACAGTATGAGAACTAGTGAAAGAAAGTCTTAAACTTCAGAAATGGCATCCTTTCCTTGTATTGCATTGCATCAAATTGAATGTGGTGTAAAGGGATCACTACCCTAATATTTAAAAAATAAAATTGTCATCATATCTGATAATTACAGCCTCCTCCCCTGCAGGCTTATCATTGTAGTAAAAAACAAAATTTACTGTTGTCTTCCTTAATTTTAGAAAATGTGGGGTTTTTTCTGTTTTTGTTTGTTTTTTGCCTTAGTAAAATAGTCAGATGGGCATAACTTTGTGCTGCAAGAAGAGTTTGGGACCTGTTTCTGGTAGATTCAGGTGTTACTTAGGTATTTAAAGATCACTTTGCCAGTTAGTCTTTAAGGAAAGATTCTTTGTGGCTCTTGATTTATTTTTCCACCTGACACTTTAGAATCAAGTGTTGTAATACATGGCTGAGAAAAGGAGCAAAAGAGAGAATGAATCCCACTTGGGAAAAGAAAAATAAGATGGCAGAATTAGTGATTTTCAAAAGACAACCTTAAAATAAAGGTTTCATATTGTAATCAGGACAAATCAACCCCCTGTGAAACCAGATCTCCTATTAGGAACTGCAGTAAGTTATGTGGATAAAAGCAATTACAGTGAAACTACTATATGAAGCCTAGACACCAAAATGATTAGAAGTGTTATCTATGTATAATTGTGTTTTTACTGGATCCTTAACTGGAAAAAAAAATAAACCTTTGTAATGATTTTCTATTTGGACAAGGCAGATAGTCCTGCAATCCCAAATTAGAGTTTTGGAATAAGCTCAAATCTCTATCATTTGTTCAAGCCTTTTTGTTGGAACAAAATACCAGGAAACATGTCAAGTTTTTTGTCTCTGTGTGTGATGGGATGGGGGATGCTAGAAAGATACATCTTTAGAATGTAAGAAATGCTGCTTGAGTTTAACAGGTACAAAAATGTAAACCAAATGTGAGGTTGTGTATTTTTGACAGTGTGATTTCTTCTTCTGATTCCTGCCTCTGATGAAAATGTTAAATGACTAAGTATCTACTTAGTTGAAATGCATTAATTTTCATGGGCAAATGCATCAATACTTCTTTCAGGCTAATTTTATTTTACTGAGCTTCTTGATAAAAGTCTATTCAGTTTAGTGTTGTGCAGTCACTGATTTTTTCAAATGGTCATTCAGGGAAGAGTATTGATGACCTTTTGAGGTTTTCCAGTGAGCTCTCTAAGTATCCATAAGTAATAATAAGTAGCATTACTTGCTGGAAAGCCTTGGTGTTCGTAACCTTGCATATGAGAGAGCATATGCAAAAGCAACTTCATTTAACCTAAATTTTTTTTGGTGGAGTTGAGCCTTAGGCATTTAAAATTTTGAACTAAAATAAAGTATTAAGGGAGGAGAACATTTGGCTACCACTATCAATTAATATTTAGAAGAGTTAAGTAGTAGAATGGAAGAAAAACTCTTGGGAAGGAGGAAGCCTGGATTTGTGCCCTAATAAATTTAAAGCTGTAAGGGACCTCACAGGTCATCTAAAATCCAACCCTCCTATTTTGTAGATGAGGTTACTGAAGCTCAGGGAGGTTAAGTGACTTGCCCAAAGTCACAGTGTAGTTAATGACAGGACTGAATTTGAACCCAGCTTCTTTAGCCCCAAATTCAGTGCCTTTTAACTCTGTCTTCTCATTTAAACTCTTGAAGCCTCAATTTCCTCCACTGTAAGAAGGAACTTCATAAACTGTCAAGTGCCATAAGGATTTGAGATATTATTATGTGTTTGGTGTATAGCAGTTGCTTCTTCCTCAGAGCACAAACAAGTTTTATTAACATTGAAGAAAGTGACCTAGGGCAACAATATTGGAATTGTCTCTGACAAAAATTGAACTGAGGTTGTGTTCAAAAAGATCTATGCCACTACCATGCATCTTACCGTATGAAAAATTCATTGTGTCTGATCCAAAGCAGATAAGTCTTGCTTAGTCACTGCCTCATGCTACTTTCGGAATCAGCTTTGGGTGAGATTTTTTTTTAAGATTGCAAGCCCCTTAAGAACAGAGCTTATGTTGTATTTTCTTTCATATTCCCAGCACCCACACACAGTATAGAGCACATAGTAGGAGTGTAAGAAATGTTTGTTGAATGAATGAATGCATATCATTCCTGTAGGCAAGCAGCTGCTGGCCCTCATGGTTGTTCTGATACATTCACAAATGGCAGCCTTTATGAAACATCATGTAATCAGACATTTGAGGGGCCTGTTCAATGATATGTGCACACATATCTAATTGTGCACAACTCTAAAGTGTTCTGTTGATATCTCATCTCCTAGGGTAACAATGCTATTTAAAAACAACATTCTTTTCATGATACATAGGTTAAAATGTAGGAAATCTGACACTGTGGAAGATAGGAAAACCACCTTTTCCCCATCTTCCTCCCCTGTTGTGGTTTAGGGTTTTATGGAGGTGTTTTTCCTTGATACCTCAAAATGGCTAATTTGGTGTTATGTTGTATTATGTAAACATACCATATGTTTAGTTTTCAAAGAAGTTTATACTGTCAGTATTATGTTGTGGAATAACATCTCATGAGTAGTGTAGGTAAGAAAATTGCTTCATGTATCACAATAGCACGCATATTATGATTTTCTACTGTTTGTCATTTTTATAATTCTAGATACATTTAATGGTCAGTGTTCTTCATAATAATTATTTAAAGCTTTATGATACTGCCCAACCAGATATAGCTAAGAAAGATTATCCATGTGAATCTGTCTTAGGCACTGACTTCTCACGTGAACTTCAATTCCATATCTCCACCTCCTAATTGTATATTTCTGCTTAGATGTCTTGCTAATATTTCAACATCTGAAACAAACTCATCTTTAATAAACCTGTTCCTTTTTTATGACTTCCTGATTTTTTCTTTCCATCAGCAATTATCATTCCGATAGTGAACCAGACTCAGAAGCCTAGTCATCTTTGATTCCTCTCTCCCTTTTATCTTTCATGTATAGTTTCTAATTCTTTCCTTTTCCTAGTTTCTGATTCTTCCCTTCTAACCTTTGCAGTCTTCTCTTATTTGTTGTTTCCTTTTCATTTCCACCCTAGACCATCACCTCAAATGAGGATTATTGCAACAGTCATGAGGATGACTAGTCAGTCTTTGACCTTCATTTTTCATCATTCTGATTCATTTTATATCCATTTATGAGTTTAAAATTCCTAACATATTTATTTTACCATATCACTTTTTTTGACAAAATTCCTTCTGGGGCCCTATATTCCCTATACTATCAAATGAAACTCTTCAGACTAGCATTTTAAGCTTACTACATTCCGGCCCCAACATGTCTTTCCAACCTTACCTCCTACTACTTTCCAAATTAAACCCTTTAACCCAACCACATCAGTCGCTTTCTTCACTAATTCCCCAAAATGATAAGCACATTTTTGTCCTTTGTTCATACTATGCCTCTGCCTGGAATGCTTCCTTCTCTCCTCTCTGCCTGGTCAAATCCATCCACACTCCCAAATCTTCTCTGATCATTCTAGCTCACACAAATCTCTCAGTTCTCTAAATTACTATAGCTTCTTCTTATCATCATCATCATCATCATCACCATCATCATCATCATGGGTAGAGCACTAAGTTTAGTATTAAAAAGATCTGAATTCAAAACCTGGATCTTTATAAATAAACAACAGGTCACTCAACCTCTCTGTGTCTTAATTTCCACTTCATGTAAAATGAAGGGGTTGGATTAGCTCTGAGTCTGAAAAAAACGTCAGAGCATCAAGCTTTAACATTTAGCTTTAGCACTAAAAGGGACCTCAGTGGTGCTCTTGTTTGATCCTCCCATTGTACAGATTGAGGAACTGACACCCAGAGAAGTTAAATAACTTGCACCAAGACAGGAGCTGTGAGGGCAGACCTAGCATTGGAACCCAGATTTTCTGCTTCCACATTCAGCATTCTTTTCACTGCATTATGTCTCCTATCTCCTATTTTGTCACAATCACATACAGCCCAACATTAATATTATGTACATGTTTCACAAATCGATTTCTTCTTTTTCCATCTAGATTACAATCTCCTTGAGGGAATGGGTTGTGCCTGATAATTTTTTGTACCACCCCACAGTGTCTGGCACAGAGTAAGTACTCAAGAAATACTGAATGAGCTAACTATAAAGGGGAATATTTTCTGGCAATGCTGGATACCAGGCATTACGCAGGAATGACAAAAACATCAAGTGGTAGGAAGCTTTTTCAATTTGTTTTCAATGGCTTCAATCAATCTCCATGATAACCAGCTGAGAATTTTGAGAACTTTGCATTTTCCAAAGTTAAGAAATAATGATGGACTGTGGTGCAGCTGTGGCATCCTCTTTGCACCGGCAATAAAGATTTCATTATTTTAACACCAGTGTTAGGAGTCTTAACATTGAACATGAGCAGAGTATTTAAATTTTATGACAACATTTAAAATTCAAAAAACTAAATTATATCAATAAACATTTATTAAATGCCTACTATGTGCCAGGCACTGTGCTGAATTAAACTATCAGCTATATATAAAAAGTTAAATGGAGCCTCTAGGTGGCACAGTGGACAGAGCACTGGGCTTAGGAAGACCAATCTTTCTGAGTTCAAATCTGGCCTCAGGCACCTGTTAGCCATCTGACCCTGGGCAAGTTGTTTAATTCTGTTAGCTTCAGTTTCCTTGTCTGTAAAATGATCTGGAGAAGGAAATGGCAACCCACTTTTTTTTTTTCAAGAAACCCCAAATGAGGTCACAAAGAGTCAGAAACAACTGAAATGACCCAATAACAACTATGTGCCAGGTACTGTGCTAATTAAACTATCAAAGATATCAAGATTCAGCCAACAGTGCATAGTCTTTCAGACTTTATCTCAACCTTTGTCATTCTGCAGTGTATCCAGCCAATCCAAAACCTCTGTGGAAAATCTATCATTTTCAGGTTAAGGAGAAAATCTCAATACATCAATGCTGTATTTGGAATAAAGGGTTTGTTCTGATTAAGATACAGATTAAAATGGGCATGAGAGGTGAACAAAATGGTCAAGTTTTAGAAAAAGATACAGAAAACAAAGAAAATTTAATGTAGGCCACCTGTCCAGCGGAGGGAAACCTGCTGCCTTGAGGCCTTACGAGGCCTTACATGGCCTTCAAACCCTCAAGTGCAGCCCTTTGACTGAATCCAAACTTCACAGAATAAATCCCCTTAAGAAAAGGATTTGTTCAGTAAAACTTGGACCCAGTCAAAAGGCCACACCCAAGGACCTGTGGCATTATAATAGACCACTATTACCATGTGTCCTCGAGGCTGCAGGTTTCCCTCTCTGGTATAGAGAGATACACACCAAGTAACAGGCTGTAGAAGGAAGAAGTTTGAGCTGGGAAGAAACTCCAATGATGCCTTTATCACACACACAAAAATGAGTCCTTACCTGCTGAAAAGCACAGCCTGAGGGTGGATGTTAACCATATATGTATATGTAAACAGTAGGCAAAAATTTCTAGGTTTTAGCAGTCCTTCAATAGAGACATGGCTTGCAGCTTGTCTGGAGGGGAAGACCCTGGTTTGGCAACCCTGACAATTGTTCCTGTTGTCAAGGAATTTGTTGCATTGAAGCCAGTTCTTAAAGTCTAGACATTACCACTATTCTTCCTATGTTACATATTTTTCACAAATCTACCTTTCAACTTTATACACAATGACCTAAATCTGTGAGAGGCAACATGGTAATTGGGAAGAGAGAGCTAGCCTTGGAATCAGGTAGACCTGGGGGCAGGTCCTGCCTCTGACATATATTTACTGAGTGATCCTGTGTGAGTCCTTTATTCTGGTCCAAGTCTAACTCAGGACAGTGTAGTGATTCAGGTTTGGTTCTAGTATATAATGCTGTCTTCATGGACCATAGCATGCAATAAAAATAACTTGGAATACGATTTAAAAGGATTTAGTTCCTAAGTAGTTAAAATAAAACACTACTCCCTTTCACCTCCATGTTCATTACAGCAGTCAACAACACTCAAGAAGACAATGGTAATTCTGCTGGAATTTCTAGAGGCTGACTCCATATAGACTAGGTTTTTTATGCCTTTAATCCTTTGAATCAGCCAGGAGACAACTTCCTTGTTTCCTTAAAGAGAGATCATCCTACCACATATTAAACAGTTAACATTCTTGACTCATCTAATTTCTCAAGTACCCAGGCAACTCTCTAACATTAATTTTTAGGTGTTGACTGCTCTGGTAAAGAGAACTTAATGAAGGTTTGATATAGTTCTCTATATCAAGGAAATCATGGTTGTGGTCCAAAAAGAAACCCAGCTAAGTACACATTGGTCTATGTGATTTCCAAAATTAGCAAGATGGCAATGGTCAGGTGGGAATTTACCACACATAGAAAACTAAAAACCATGTTTTTTTTATTCACTCATAGACATAAGAATGTAGTCACCAATTTCATCCTCTGCCTAACTAATGTGAGAAAGTCTTTAGGGATCTCATGGAGTCATATGAACAGTGAAGCCTGAAAGATCTTAGGATTGCTTCAACCAAGTGCTGTATTTTACTGTCCATCATCTAATTGGCTAAAAACAGTCTCACAAATACAACCAGTGTCATTGAGTAGGCTCATTGATAAAGTTCTTGACTTTGGGAAGTAAAGTTCTCTGGTTAGAATACCTTGACCATTCCACTGGTCACCCTCAAGATTCTAGAGTCTAAAAGGTTAAAATCCAGATGTAAGTATTGATGTAAGTGGTGAACGTAATAACTCTCCCAAGAGAGCCATCATGGAGTAGTGGATAGAATGTCAATCTTCTTGTGGCTCTTACACACACCAGCTGTGTAACCATAGACAAGTCACTTTAACCTCTCAGTATCTCAAGCAAATAAGACTCAAGTTAGAGCAGAATTGGTGATCTGCATTAGAGAGGGAAGTTTCCACACCGGAAGTTCATTACACTGATCAAATCATAGCTCTGAATCAAAAACAAACAAAATTCTCTAAGAGGTTGCCTACCAGACAGTCACCATCACTGGGAGTTTTGTGCCTTGAACACGCTATATTCTCAACAAATATTTGTTAAATGAATGAATGCATGCCTGAATGAACAGTAACCCAAGACTAATAGTTCTCTCTGAATGGGAAATACTGAGGAATCCAGGAGCGACTTGTAGCAAAGTCAATATAATAATTCATTGTCAACATTGCCAGCTCATCATGGTTCAGAACAAAGTACTACTTTGTTGAATTCAACATCCTGTAGCTCAAGTTAAGTATGTGACACACTTACGGGAATGCCCAAACTGGAGAGATCCAGAGCTGGACAGATTTCCACCAAACTAGAGACTTCTTTTCAGTGTTAAAGATATGCTGTGAGTAGTTTCCACACCATTGTGGTATCACTGAAGATCTGTCAGGCAGGGAATGTTCTGATATCATAGATCAGACCCCATGGGAGCTGCTACCACTTTGGCAATGGATGGAACCAACAAGACAAGAACTACTGTAGGGATGGAACTGAAAGTTGCTAAATAGAAGAGACTGGAGAGTGGGGGAGAATGGAAAGAAATCAAAGTCTTTAAAAGAGGTGGGGAGGAGAGGATACAAAGGTATCATTCTGCATAATTATCATTCACAGTATTCCATTTTGGTAGGGCCCTTGCCTTTTGTGACACAGCTGTCCACTTGTAATTTTAATAATTATGTCAGCCATGTGCGGATGAACAAAAGTCTATTGTTGTTGTGGTTGTGGTTGTTTATTGTTGTTCAGTTATGTCTGACTCCTTGTGATCCCATTTGGGATTTTCTTGGCAAAGATACTGGAGTGGTTTGCCATTTCCTTCTCCAGTTCGTGTCAACAGTGAGGAAACTGAGGCAAACAGGGTTAAATGACTTACCCAAGATCACACAGTTTGTGTCTGAGGCCACATTTTATTTCACAAAGATGAATCTCCCTGTCTTCAGACCCACCTCTCTATCCACTGTGCCATCTAGTTGCTTCTGAACAAAATATCTATCAGTTACTTAAACTTGAAATACAGTGTTTTAGATAAGGTGCAGAATAGCCAAGACAGGCTTGAAAAATGACTCCTGTAGCCCAAAATGGAGTGAAAAACTCTTGGTGTAGTGGAAAGATGCCAAACCCAAAGAGACCAATTCAGAGGCAAAGGCCTGAGTTCAGATTCTGACTGTGCCACATAGTGAAAATTGGATAATTCCCTTAATCTTGCTGGGCCTCAGTTTCCTCACCTGTAAAATGAAGGGCTGGACCAGATTCCCTCTAAGGTCCCTTCCAGCTCTAGATCTAGAATCCTTTGATTTTAAATGAGCAGGGGAGAAAGGACTATCAGTATCCATTCCTCATGCTCTATCATTCATATCACACAGATACTGAGGACAATAGTCACTCCAAAAGGTGAAAAGCAATGGTCACTTTAAGAACTGACACTCTCCAAAGGATTTAAGAGAATGACTTAGGGGCAATTAAAAAGTTGCAGTTGATAAGTATTGTGTCCCTGATAGGTGGCATCAGACCCATTAACTTCCTATAGCACCTCATATCTTTATAATGCTTTAAGATTTATGAAGTATTTTCCCCAACCTATTCTTCTGAGATGGCTACCATAGCTGCCATTGTTCCCATTTTACAGAGAGAAAAATTAAGTTTCACAGAAGTTCAATCTCTTGATTATGGTCACACTGCTGTTAGTTTCTGAAATAGGATTTGAACTCTAGGCTTCTAAATTTAAGTCGTATGTTCTTTCCATAACTCCAGACTGCTTCCCCAGAATGGAAAGTGGCAAGCAATTGGAAGAAATAGAGTTAACTGGGGATAAAGGCTGGTTAGAAGTTAAAGTAATCAAGGATAGCTTTGAGGAAATTGGGGGAAAAACATGGATTATAGGAGGAATGTCAGTCAGGATTTAAAGTCTGTTAAAATAGATAGGTACATGGATTATACATTGTATTTGGAAAGAGGTGGCAGCTAGGTGGTACAGTGGATAGAGTCAGGGCCTACAAATCAGGAAGACTCATCTTCCGGAGTTGAGATCTGGCCTCAGATATTTACTAGCTATGTGACCCTGGCCAAGTCACTTAACCCTCTTAGCCTCAATTTTCTCATCTGAAAAATGAACTGGAGAAGGAAATGTCAAACCACTCTTGTATCTTTGCCAAGAAAGCCCCAAATGAGGTCATAAAGAGTTGGACACAACCAAAACAACTCAGCAATAACAACAAAAATAGAAGAAAAGGAAAAAAGAACAAGGAAAACAGGGCCAATTTTCTTAAGTTTGGAAGTATTTACAATCTTTTGTCCCTCTTTGTGAATAATAGCAGAGCCACCCTTGTACATAGACAAAGGATACAGCTGGCTTTGTGATATGATTGCAGGGCCTTCTCTACCCTACCTCCTTCCTCAAAGGCACCCCTGCAGCCCTGATCCCTGAAATGCCACAATTTGAATGATTTCTTCCTTTGACCAAAGGGTTCCTAATAATAATAACAGCTGGTATTTACATAGTGCTTTAAGGTTGGCAAAGTGTTATGTTATAACATATGTTTTCTCATTTAATCCTCACAACAACTCTGTAAGAATGGTCTTGCTATCCACCCTTTTGGATTAGGAAATTAAAACAGAGAGAGGTTAAGTCAAGGCCACCTAGGTAGTTGGTGCCTGAGGCAAGATTTGCATTTTGGATTTCCAGATTCTAAAGACCTCTTTGCCACTATAACTAGCATTTACATAGTTTCTGTGGAGTTAGATGTTTCTTATCTTCCATTAAAATTCAGACAACCCTAAGAGGGCTAATACATTGAGACTTAGTCTTTTACATTATATCTCAGATTTTGTCCAAGACCTTGTGATGGTTAAGAGGATGGATGGCAACTGCTTACTAGAAGAGAGACATGGTGATGCTTAATGAGTCCTGGGGACATTGGTTTGATCTTGGTTTGTTGATTAATTTGATTAAGGACAGACAGAAAGAGAACATAAAGGTGACAGAGAACACCTGGCACACTTTTCTCTGCTTCACAATTTTGGCGAAGACTAGAGCTGACTATTAGGTGATCATTTGTGAGATCTCCAGCTGGGGACTATGTGAAGGACAAAGTAGAGCCATTGAACAAAGTAAAGAGAAACTAACCCACGTGGGCATAATGTATGAATAAATAATGCTAGTTTTAGTGTCTGAATATTCTGACTTTAACCCACCACCAAAGTCATATTTTATTTTCACCATTTGCTGATAAATTGCTTACCTTCTACAGAAAAGAAAAAAGGGGGGAAAGCCACTGAGGAATTGTCTGAAAAAGGAAGAATGGTATACAAATTAGAGACCAGGGACAGATTTACACTCATTTGTTAGCACCGTTCTTTCCTAAACTGTGGGTGCTTTAGAAGTTCTTTTGTTGCATCCTTTGTTGTTGACAGGAGGGGGGATGGGGTGGGAGGAGATATACTATACAGAGAAGACATAGTTTTAACTGGAAGCAGTAGAGTTCCCAGGGTGGGCCGCCTTCCTTGCATTATAGTGATTGCTAAAACATAATCAACCAGGGCTGTTTATTGAGGTGTGCCTTCTGCAGTGATGAAAATTCCATTTGACACAATGCCACTTATGATAGGCAGGTGTTTTCTCTGGGATTGTGTATAATTTCATAATGTTCAAATGGGAAATCAGAAAATAGAATGCTAGCTACTGTGACTTTGGTAATGTTTGTAATGTACCACCCCCCAACCAAATGAAGTCTGACTCTTAAAAGACACATTGGACTATTCATAACCCATAACCTTGCCTGCTATCTATCTGTATGCAACTGGCCACATCATAATAACGTGAGACTCAAATGACATTGTAATTGAATGCCCAAATTACAAATTATTGAGCAGAGTAAAGCCACTACCATAAGGAAAATTCAGATTGGAGGCACTTTTAACCCTCTGCCTCTCATTGCCAGGATTGTAGCAGAGGAGATATAAATTCCTGTGTTGTTCTAACAGCCCCTTCAGAGGGAACTTATGTGCTGCAGTGAATTCTTTGATATAATCAGTGAGGGTTGCCATGGCAGCATTAATTTATAATTTCCATACTTTTGTAGCAGACTGGGCCATTGGGAGGGGGTGTATTTAAATTTATTGTGTTTTTTACCCCTCATTGATTCAAATGAAAGGAAGATTCTTCATTTCCATTTGGCTAAATGTAAGGTATTGTGTGGTACCTACTGCTACATTTTCCTAGTACCCAAGCAAGGGTCTGATTTTAAGTTACTTTGGGAAGCTGAATTATTTTGGGGGGGGGGCATATTAAGATATTATTCAGGGAGCCACCGTTTTAATGTACAGACCATGCTTTATCTCAAGGTCAGACTTCTGACAGCCTCAGCTCTCTAAAAACAGCCTTCAACCCTGAAGTACATAGAAATACCTGGAGCATCCAAGACAGCTGTCACAGAAGCCAAGCATGACACTTCTTCACCTAAAGCCTTATTGACACTGATGTTACACAGTGCTTAACCAACTTAGTTTTCTGGTTTCTCAGTCCACTGAACATTCTAAGAATCAAATTAGGACAAGGGCAAGGTAAAGAGATGCTAGAAGAAGGAACCATGATATCAAGAAGTGTTAACTGGCAGCCTTATATCAAGAGGTGAAGGAGAAAAACTAAAAAGCACCCCAGAATTGTATTCCACTGCTATACTGAAGGTTTGCAATTGTGATAGTCCTTTGGGTACCTAAAGAGAGTTCTGTGGAAGAACTAGACCAGCCATTCTGAAGGCAACAGGGCCTTTAATGTTTAGGAATGATCTGGGGGATAGAACTTAACAAGAGGTACCCACAGCTTGGGATCACAGGGGAAGGGTGGTAGATGTGGTATCACAGGAAGGCCCACCCCCCATCTGGAGCTGCTGCCCTTACTTCCAGCTCTGGTGCAGTACCTCACACTTAGCCGCTCCCCCAACTTAGGCAGTGACTGATGAGTTCAAAATAAGACTAGAAAAGTTCAGGGAAGGGATACAATTAAGGATATTGCCAGTGCATCAGGCTCACAGTCTTCAGGTCACCATGGGAAGAGGGAATCCATGGACTTTAGTGCATGATAATACCAAACTCACTTTCGAGAGGCTATGAGAGGACAAAGACACTAATACATAGTTGGTGGAACTGTGAATTTGTCTATCCTTTTGGAAAGAAATTAGGAATTATACTCAAAAAGTCCTTTTACTGTGCATATCCTTTGACTCAGTGATGCCACTATAAGGCTTATACCCCCAGAATGAGCAAATAAAGAAAGAAAGGACTCATGTGTACACAAATATTCATACTAGTTGGATTGTAGCAAAGAACTAGGAACAAAGAGAGTTGGGGGGTGGCTAGACAATTTACTAGTATATTAATATAAAGGAATATTATTGCACCATAAATAATGAAAAAGAATGGATTCAGAGAAACTTGAGAAAACTTTAATGAACTAATGCACAGTGAAATAAGCAGAACCATGAGAACAAGTTAATAAGATACCTGCATCACTATAAAGAAAAACAGCTTTGAAAGACCTAAGAACTAAGATCCATGAAATGACTGACAATGACTCCCAAAGAGTGATAACGAAGCATCATAACAGAGAGGTGATGGACTCAGGGTATGGAAAGAAACATGCCTTTTTGGACCTAACCATTGCTTTTGTTTTAACTAAGCCTGTTTGTCACAAAGAAGAGGGAGATACAGACTTGCAAGGCAGCTTTGAAACTCATGGGTTGAATTTATTGTGTAATTAAAAAAAAACTACTGTATGTAAGAGACATTCATAGTTTTGTATATAACCTATTCTTTGTATATGGAAAGGTTCACAGTGATGTTTGTCAAGTTCAGAATAACAATTTTTTTTAATCTTTGTGCTTTTCAGAGCTGCTCAGTGACTCAGAGCAGCTTTCCCTTCTATTGGCACTGGTTTATTTTGCCCATAAGGTGTAAATTTGACCTGTAAATCCTGCCTTCCAGATACCTTCCCAAAGATGTGTTCTATCTCAAGGACTCCAGCCATACACTCAAATACTTTTTATTTGCAATGTTTTTCTGTCTGAGTTTTTTTCTATTTCCTAGACCATTGGCAGCTGTCTTTGAGGCATCCACAGGAACCGCCTGCCCGTGTAGGAGAAATTTTCATGAATACAGGGCTAAGAGGCCAGGAAAAGAGGAAGGGGAGGAACACAGCATTTTGGCTGCCTCAGTAAGCACTAATTAACTAGTTTATTGGGGGGAAAGCTGCTCCATATGGTTGAATAATAAATTTGATGAAATGTTTTTATTTCTCTCAGGCATATATGGTGATTTCTGAAGTATGCTAACAGGACAATGTACTAATATTCCTCATAAGTTTTCTTTTTTCTAGGCTAAATATCCCCGGTTTCATCAAATTGTGCCACAAATAACATGGTTTCTAGATTTCTTATCCTATTGGTTATCTCTCTCTGTGTAGCTGCTGTCCCTTTTAAAATGCAATGCTCATTGTGTTGGTGCTACTATTACCACCACTACTACTGCTACTAAATTTTATTTACAGTGCTTTACATTTTGCACAAGCATACACAAATTGTGCATTTTATTATTTGAATCTCACAAAAACCCTATGAGATAGTTACTATAAACAGAAAGACATTTATCAATCCCAGCATGCCAGGTGCTGGAGATACAAATCCAAGAAAGTATGCAAGTCCCTGGCTATATGGAGTTTGCATTCTGATGGGGAAAGAGAACAACATCAAGAAGAGCTAACAAGAATGGGAGAGGAGATACCCACATGTCAGCATGGTTTGGAGATGATGGCCAGGCTGTGAGTCGGATTCCCAGCAAGATAAGATGAAAGAAAGGTCACATATCAGAAGCCAGAGTGGTTCCAGGATTTCTGGGGAGGAGATGGGAACGATAGCCGGATGCCAGGCAGCATGGTTTGAAGCTGGAGGCCAAGTGTTATTGTCCCCACTTTACAGATAAGGAGCCCGAGGCTTAAGCTGTCATTTGCTCTTAGTCACAGAACTAAACGGAGAGCTTGAGGTGTGGCACAACCAAAACTGAGCAGAGTCGTGCTGTTGCTGTGACCTAAGACTTTTGTTGCAGGCACACCACATTGTTAAGCTTGCAGTTAGCAAAAACCATTATGCATTTTTCATGTGCACAGTTAAGTTAGGTGTCCCCCATCTTGCACTTGTCCAGAACCCTTATCTCTATTAATTTTACCTTAATAATTATAAGCCCATCTTAGCATGTAAGGGAGGGACAGTGGACACCAGCTAGTCCAAACCTATACTTTCATAAATGGAGAAAGAGGAGCCCAGAGAGGTTAATTGACTTGCCCAAGAGCACACGGTGAGTCCAGGTCCTTTGCCTACAAATCTAACACCTTTAGATCTAGGCACGTATAAATCTAGCAGCTTCATATGTATACCTTCAATCAAAGCATTGATTAAAAATACCAGGGTAAGTTTGAGGACTAAGCCCTCTGGCATGTCACTAGAGCACTGCCTTCAGGTGGAGATCAGTTTGTATGTCAGTAGTCTCCGAATATTGTCATTCATCCACTTAAAAATCTTTCCAACTCTACTGTGATCTAGCTCAGAGGTGCCAGACACATCGCCCACAACACTCCTGAGTACAGCCTGAACCAGACTAAAATTTAATTGAAAAATATTTAACAATAAATAAAAATCCAATAAAATAAAAACATGATTGCATTTAAAAAACAAAGCCAATATGTGGCCTGCAGGAATCCTTCGGTATGGATAAGTAGTCCCATGTGAGACTGTCAAGTGCCTTTATTAACCTTCGTATATACTTTGTCTACATTGAAATTCTTCATCTTTTTTTTTCCTTTGGCAATGTGGTAAAACCTGTTGACCCCTCCTCACAATAATGTGTAATTAAAAATAACAATTGAATAATAAATTTCTACTAGAGGTTAGTGAACATAAAGGTTAGTGAATATACCCAAGTTGATGGACTCATCTACAGTCTGTCCACTGACCCAAAGTGTGCTGGGACCCCAAATTAAAAATTCTTGGGCTGCATTATTCCCCAATCTATCAGTCTCATAACCCCATGAACAAAAAAAAGTTCAATTTGACATTATTCTTTCTTGATGAATTATTTAAAAATTATTTTGGGAAAATGGTTATTTGGCAAAATAATTTACCATCCTAGGAGTCTAAGTTATATTTGTTTTATTAGTTTGCAAGAGGGTTTTCCCCCATTTCTAGACTTTGGCTCCCTTTTGAAAATTTAATTCTTCTGAAAATTGAATTGACATATGGGGGTGGGGTCCAGGTATGTTAAGACCATAGCATAGGTGTAGCTCATTAGTATCTATGTTTATTGCTATATAAGTATAAGCAATGAATTAGTCTGGGTCAGATCTACAGAGAATATGGTGCTTTTGTGATTAATATGAAAGCTTTAGTGGTGTAACTATAATGACCAACTTGAAAATTCAGCGTTTTTTAAAGTTTCTTATTTGTGGAACTTTTGAGGTTTTTACATCGGAGGCATGCATATTATTAATAATGGACATTTATATAGTACAGTTTATGCAGTATGTTATTTATAACCTACTTGTTGGTTTGGTAGTATAAGTATTTTTATTCTCATTTTATAGGTAAAGAAAATGAGGTCCAATAAGGTTCACATCTGAAATTCAGTAGGGATAAATGTAAAAAATCTTATACTTGGGACCTGAAAAAAAATCAACTTCACAAGTACAAAATAGGTACTGGCTTACATTAGAAAAATAGAGTACTCCCTCTCCCTCTCCTCCCTCTTTCTCCCTCCATCTTTCTCTTTCACTCTCTCATATATAATTACTGCTCATAAAAACAATTGATTTAGTATGTAATTTTGTAAATGTATCCCAGTTTAATAAGAAAGTAGTCCTAAAAATAAAGATTAGTGATAAAAAAAAAGACAGCAACATGGCCGAAGTGAGGAGGGGAGGCATTGCTAGGTAATATTTTGTCTTTAAAAGATCTGGGGCTTTTTGTTGCCTGCAGTATGTATTAGCTGTGTAGTATGACAGCCAAATAAGCCAATGAAGCTTATTAAGCTTCATCATTATTAAGCTAATTAAGAGAGGTGTAACTTAGGGCTAGCTGGCTAGGTGGTGCAATGAATAGAGCACCAGCCCAGGAATCAGGAGGACCTGAGTTCAAATCCGGCCTCAGACACTTAACAAAAAACTAGCCGTGTGACCTTGGGCAAGTCACTTAACCCCAATTGCCTGCCCTCCCCCTGCAAGGGGGGGGGCATTACTTATATAATGGTTCTGATTTTTTCCCAGAACACCATTCTTTGCCACAACTTTATGAATCATGCTGTAACCAAATGTTTAAAGTGGCTTTACTATAGGAGAGTTGAGAGACTCTGCCATACACATAGATCTTTCAATGAGAGGAGCCATTTTTGTTAAGTGCTTTGGGAGTTCAAGGTCTGACCTGTTATGATATTAGTGTATACATTTAATAGGCAAATTTTGTTTATTTGTGACTATTCTACTTATATATGCTGAGTGAGTAAAATAGATTTCAGACAGTTATGTACCAATTTGCTTTTGTCTGCAATCACATCTAAAACTTTACAGCACACCCAGCAGAAGTCACAGTACATTGATATTCTATAGCACACCCTTTGACAACCACTGGCTTAAAGGAATAAGTAATGAATCCCAAGTGCTCTTTCCTTGACCACATATGGTTTATGGGGTTCAGTGCACAGTGGCATGGGCAAGAAAGGACATTGATAAACTGGAGCTATCCACAGCAAGGACAACCAGGATGCTGAAGGGTCTTGAGTCTTTGTCATATGAGGATAAGTGGGAGGAAATGAGAAGAGATGCCGGAGGAAGGAAAGAATCAGGGAGTACATGTAGCTGGCCTCAAATATTTGAAGGCCTGTCATGTGGAAGATGAATTATACTGGAGCTTTTGGCCACAGGAGACAGAGTCAGGATCAATAGGTTGAAGTTGCAAAGCAGCTTACTTCTTTCTGATTAGAGCTGTTGATAAGAGGGATGGGTTACTTCAGGAGATAGTGGGTGCCCTCTCCTTGAAGGCCTTCTGGTAGAGGCTGTTTAGCTACCTATCAGGTATCTTAGGTTAGGGATTCCTTTGGGGGTATGAGTTGTAATAGATAGTCTCTTAAGTCACTTCTAACTTTAAAATTCTATTCTGAAATTCTTTTTTTTTTTTTGGAGGGAGGAAGAACATAAGGCAGTTGGGGTTAAGTTACTTGCCCAAGGTCACACAACTAGTAAGTGTTAAGTGTCTGAGGTTGGATTTAAATTCAGGACCTCCTGACCCCACGGCCGGTGCTCTATTCTGGTTCTGAAATTCTTGCTTTGAATCCCAACCCTGTCACTTATTATCCATGGGAAATTGGGCAACTTTCAACCTTAGTTCTCTCATCTATAAAATGAGGACGTTGGCCTAAATTACCTCTCAGGATCCCTCCTAGCTCAGACACTTTTTTGTTTCTCTGACTTTGGCCATGATTCCATTGATAGTGTCAGATTCAGTGCTTGACTTAGTCGTTAGTCTTGGGTCTTTTTACACTGTGTGCTTCACACTATGCTAAGCTATGCCAAACATGTAATTCCTACATTGGATATTTTTAATCGATACACTAAATTGAATTTCTTTTCAACTTGAGTTAGGTGAGGAAAAAAAAGAATTACAATCCTAATAGCTAGCATAATGTTGCTCCTTAATGTTTACATGTAATTTCATGTTATCTCATTTGATAATGGGATTGATACTCTTAATAACCTTGTGAGAGAGGTGCTTTTATTATCTTCATTTTGAGAATGAGGAAACTGAGGCTTTGAGAGATTTAGTAATTAGCCTAGGGCCACACAGCTTAAATTATCTGAGACAGGACTTGAACTCAAATCTTTCAGTCTCCAAGTCCAGTGCTCTATCTACTATGATCCCATATGGGATTGTGACCCACAGTTTAAGAAGCATTGAAAGGGTTGTGAGTGGAAAAATTTAAGAAGCCCTGTACTATATGACCTACCTACCACCTGAATAACATTAATGAGCTAACCCCGTAGTAAGCCAAAGAGTAAAGTATTATCTTGAGTGTAAGTTATTCTCTTCTGTGGTTAATTTATTTTCCAAGGATATTACAGTATGAATTTTTTTTGTCTTTTTGGAGGGGGGAAGGCAGGTCAATTGGGGTTAAGTGACTTGCCCAAGGTCATACAGCTAGTAAGTGTTAAGTGTCTGAGGCCAGATTTGAACTTAGCCTAGGGCCACACACTCCTGACTCCAGGGCTGGTGCTCTATTCATTGCACCACCTAGCTGCCCCAACAGTATGATTTTGACAGGCACAGTAGTATCATCAAAAGTGTAGCAGTCTTGGAGTCAGAAGAGTCCTTAGTTTGAATCCTACCTCTAAGACACAGCCTTTCTGAGTTTCAGTTTCCTCATCTATAAAACAGGGCTAATGAAACCTACAGTTCCTTAACTCACCATATTATTATAAAGTTTAATGAGATATTAGGTACTGGGGGTGATGTAAGCCTCAAGGCTCCAGATAAAAATATTAGCTACTGGGGCGGCTAGGTGGCGCAGTGAGTAAGAGCGCCGGCCTCGGAGTTTGGATGACCCGAGATCAGATCCGGCCTCAGAAAATGAGCACCCACGCATAAATCAAATGACTAGCCGTGTAACCTTGAGCAAGTTACTTAACCCCAATTGCTTTAAAAAAAAAAAAAAATATTAGCTACCATTATTTTGTAAGTTACCTTTTCTAGAATATTAATTCCCTGAACAATCTGATTCACATCAAGATAGTTTTAAAATTAAGTAGCTTACTAATCCTGGAGTGACTTATTCATGTGTGTCAACAACTGGAATACTGAGCACAGTCCTGGTGACCTCACCTCAAGAAAGCTGGAGGCATTCCAGATGTCAAGAGGCATGGAGAAGAGGGGCCATATGAGGACAATCTGAAAAGATTATGGCTCTTCAAGTCAAAAGAGAAAGGCTGAAATGATGCATTTGCATTTACAATCCTCTTCCCCCCGCCCCCCTGCCCTGAACCAAAATGCTGGAACTAGAGTGTAAGCCATGAAGGAAGGATGAAGGTTAGAATAGATAAAAAGAAGGACCGTTTTACTTTACATTCTGGGTAAGAAATTTAGGAGCTCACCCCCGTTCCCACAAGAGGTAGCATAAGCTGAAAATAGAAGAGTCAAGAAAGATTTTGATAAAATAGTGAATGATTGATCATGATGATGTGTTAAAGGCATAAACGTTGTTTTAGAGTATACCTCTACTCTTAGAGGTCAGTTTCAAGGAGAGCAAATACTGTGGGTAGAAGAGAGTTCTGGGCTCAGAATCAAGATACTTGCATTAAAATCCCAACCCCAACCCTTAGTAGCTGTGTGACCAAGTAAGTCACTTAAATACTGAGCCTTGGTTTCTTTATCTGTTAAATCAGGTTAATACTACTTTCACCAGCTACCCCATGAATTGTTATTAGCAAAGAACTTTGTAAACCTCAAAGCACCATATAAATTGGAGCTATTATGGAGCAATCTACAAAGTGCCACATAATTCCACAGTGAGAGATAGAGTATAATGTGTGATCCTGAGCCTGGGAGTCAGGAAAACTGGTCTTGTCTAGTTTCTGCCATGAACTAGCTATATGCCCTTAATTAAGCAAGTCTCTCTCCATCCCAAAGCCTTACTTTTTTCATCTATTATATGAGGGTATTGAGTAGAAAATCACTAGGTTCCCTTACAAATATCACATTCCAAGATTCCATGATATGATACTGGGATTAGTGCATTGGTCTGGCTTAGTGTATGGTTTCTCTTATGTTCTCATAGATAAAAGAATGAGACTCTGTAGCAAATCAGTCTGGTACAATGGAAAGGGAACCAGATTTGAAGTTTGAGGTACTGGGTTCAGATCCCAGGAGTCATTTCACTTGCTGTCTGTATGACCTTTGGGCAAATCACTGCAAGCTCATTTCTAGTTCAGTATCTGTGATGCTTTAAACAAAACTGTGGGCTAAAGCAAGTAGGAGGTTTTGAAAGACTACAAAGTAAATTTGGCCAGATCTTGGAGAGAGGAATTTAGCTACCCCCTCCCCATTTGTCAGATAATCATGCAAACTTCCATTCCATTTTAGTCATATGGACCAGACAACAGATTGCTTTTTCTCTGAGACACTCAAAATAATCCATATTGAGTAATTAAATCAGTTTGAATAACTAGATCCTAGATTTAGAACTAAAAGGAAACGTAGAGGTCATTTGGTCTCACATTCTTATTTTACAGATGGGAACATTGAATCCTAGAGGGTTTAAATGACTTTTCAAGAGTTACATAGGTAGAGTAAGTGTCAAAACTGGAATTTGAACCGAGATCCTCCCACTCCAAATCCAGTGGTCTTTGAACTGTCCATAAAGAACACTAATAAAGGATGTTGACCTTGACAAGAAAATAATACTGTTTCACAGTCATCAGAATTAATTAATGCTTGAGAATAAGAATCCAACAAGGAGTCATTGATCATTACTTATGACATGGTGCACTAGAAATAAGCTAATAGGAGAATACAATTATTCCCTGGTGTGAACTCCCTGGGGAGGACATATTCAGATGGAATGAACCCCTAAATGATCAGATAGAAAAAGTGACAGGCTGCCCAAAAAGTCAGTCACTTTGAACACTCATCTTTCTAGCTTTCAGACCTAACCTCTGGTGTGTTAGAGTGACAGTCAGTTATATATGAGAAAGGTATAATTAATATGGAGACCAAGGATACCTTATATACCTTTGCAGTGTTACAGGCCTTGCCAGTCAGCACTTACTGCACATTTTCTTAGAACAAAGAAACAACTGAAGCTTCTTTTAAGCCAGAGGATGGGGATTTGGCATTTTGTCAGTTTCAGTTTTATAATGAAAAACATGAATTAGGACCTAGCAGTAAAGAAGATCTCTCATAACAAAGCAGCACCTTGTATTGTATTTTATAACCTTCTTCTAGGCAATGAAGGCTATATTCTTATTTTCTGGTTCTTAGGAATTTCTAAGGCTAAGCTGAGGCTTCTGAATTCTAGTCCTCAAATTACATCCCAGTCAAGTCCTACAAGATACTCTCTCCAGACCTCCAATCTTAAAGAAGACAGGCAGTGTATGTTTTCTAAAAGGCCAAAATGGTTGAAAGGAAGCCAGTACCTATGGATATCCCCAGATTTCTCTGACTGCACTTGATTTCCCCATCCAATAGGCACTGCCTTCCTTTCAACCTTTTTGGCCTTTTAGAAGACATACACTGCCTGTCCTTATGAGGTTGGAGATCTGGAGAGAACTTGTAGGACTTGATAAATTTAGCCCTAAACTCACTATTGTTTGTTAATATTTCCCCTGGGATTGCCTTGAAAGCAATGACGTGTGGTAAATGGAGACTGGAATGCCTGAAACCCCAGAGAGACAACATAATCAACTAAAAAGAATGAACATTGTAAAGGACTTTCAAGATCATACAATCTAATCTGCCCTTTTTCTAGATGAGACAACTGAGGCCTAGAGGGAGGAAATTGCTTGCTTGTCCAAGATCATGCAGTCAGGTCCTTCCATTTTATTATTTCCATGGATTCTCTCTTCTCGGGTCCATATTTAGCCCAATCTTAGGAAAATTCTTGAGTCTCACATCCCCTAGCTCTTAATTTCTGTTGTCTGATCCCTTGTTCCCACTGCTGGAACTGAAGATATTTTAAAATGCTTTCAACTGAGGGAAGGGGAAAGTAACAAATGAATGAATGTTTGAACAGGGTATATAGATAAATAAATAAATGGATAAATTCTTGAACAAATTTCAAAATCCACTTGTGGCTAACTGCACCCAGTGCTCTCAGCACTGAACTACTGCCTCTGCCTTAGCTAGCAAAGCTATGTTTTCTTGGCCATGCAGCCTTCACTGGCATTGCTGATAGCTGCAGTTCCCTCCCCAATCCTGGCTCATTGTTTTTTAAAGCTTCATGGCTCACTCTCTAATTCCTTTGATGGTAAAGTCCAGCTCTGCACACACAGGTAAGGCTCCTGTAAGCTAATAAAAATTCCCACGGCCGTCAGTTGCTGTTTATTGTCACCAAGGTCAAGCGTATTCTTGTGGACTAAGCATGTAGAGTGTGTATTGTCCCATGATAGCAGGAAAGCAACACAATTTCAGTGTTTGAAGGCATCTGAGAAGGCGTCTAGTCTAGTGTATTCCTGAGCAATAATCCTTTCTACAACTATCCCTGACAGGTAATACATCCAGCTTCTTATTGAAGATTTCCAGTGAGTGGGAAACCACAACTTCCCCCAAATGTTTGTGTTGTATACATAATGTAGTCCTACTGATAAAAGCTCAAAGGACTATACTGTGAAGTTTTAAACCTGTGTGGTAAGTAGCTTCTTCAGTACTTTGATGGAAACCTTGGTTTCACTGGTAGAGATACTCTTCCCTTAGGTGCAGTTTGCAATTCCTCTATGCCTTCTTACCCTTTCTAAAGTTTTCCATAGAGGCCAGAGGCTTCCCTCCAGTTCAGGGGTTTGTAATTATTTTTGTGTCATGGACCCTTTCAGCAGTGTGCTGAAGTCATATGGATCTTTTCTCAAAATAATGATTTTAGATGCATAAAAGAAAATACATTGTATTACAAAGGAGCTGTTATTTCCCACTGGATGATTCTGTTGGCTCCACAGATGGGCTATGAGACATCAGGGAATATGGCCCTAGAAACTACAGAGTGAGCTCCTGGAGCATGCTGTATCTATGGATATCCCCAGATTTTTTGACTGCACTTGATATCCCCATCCTATTTGCCATATTCTTCTACTAGAAAATAGACTATAAGATCTGTGGGGGCAAAAACTGTGTTTTATTTAATTGTGTTTCCCCTAGTGTCTAAAATAGCTCTTTGTACAGATTAGGTACTTATTATATGATCACTCAAAGAATAAATCATGTCATTTTGATCAGTTTCTAAAAATATTAAAAATTTTGGACATGGAAAACGATTCTGAATATCTTCCCATTTTCATTTGATTCAGCCTTTTATTCTCTCCACTTTTTTTTTTTGCCTTTTTTTTTTTGGAGGGCAATTGGGGTTAAGTAACTTGCCCAAGGTCACATGGCTAGGTTTTTGTTTGTATGTGTTAAGTGTCTGAGACCGGATCCGAACTCAGGTCCTTCTGACTCCAGGGCCAGCACTCTACTCACGACACCACCTAGCTGCCCCCCATTTCTCTCCACTTTTATATAATGATGTTTTCTGCTTTTCCCACAGTAAATTTCATCACAAAAATCCCATTTTGTATATTTATTTACATAGAAAATCCCATCACAATGAAAAGATATATCAAATGATAAAATACTACCTAAATATGAACCGTTATAATATTGTTGTTGTTATTTGTTGCAGGTAATTAGTCACTTACTTCAAGCATTGATTCCTATATCCTATATCCAAAATTCCTATATAACAGAAGAATTTGGTTAGTCCCTTGGAATGTATTGAAATAGGATTCAATCTGTATATTAGGCCTGTCACAGTTCGGATATTTTTCATTTCCACAGGTCAATAAATATGCCTTGATACTAAAGCCAGTGAAATCAATATTTCTTGCTGTAATAAAGCAACAGCAACAATAAATTCTGACCACATATATTTTATCATAAATGTAACTATTTGAAATACCCTCAAATGTATATCACCAACACAATACCATCAACACAACTGTAATGAGAGAAAAAACCTGGAACATTTATAACCCCATACTTTTCCTCGTTGATTAATTTATCTCATGTCTCCACAGCAACCCCAATATTTATTGTGCTCCCCAGATATACATAAAAATCTCAGCATCTGAAGGGCTTTCAGGAAATCATAGTTTATTCCCCAAGTTTCTAGGTGGACTTACATCTAACCCCAGCTCTTCTTCCCTTTTTCCAGTTCCCCTAGGTACAGGGTAAGGGATGTCTGAAAACAACTTTAAAATATAATCAGACTATCTACTTCACAAAGTTTTGGTGAGGAAAGTTCTTTGTAAGCTGTCCATGCATATGTGTAAATCTGCACCTGTGTGTATGAACTAGCTATATAAATATATACTGTTCTTAAAATATAATACCTACAAGTAAACACTGTTCCAGATGCTATGATTTGAGTTATGAATAATATGCCTCTCTTAATGTAGCCCAAGATCTACTAGCCAGTGGTGCCTTCTGATGCCAGATGCTGTAATTATCTTACAGAAAACTAGAACTGGTGAAAGTTATCACCACTTTTTTTTTTTTTTTTTGCCAATCAGCCAGTTTAAATAAGTACCTACTCTGGGTACTGGGGGGAGGGGGATGGTGCAGCCCACTGGTCATACTAAGACAAAGATTAAACAGTTCTTAGCCTCTGGGTTCTTTGATATCATTATCTTAACTTAGAAACTATCATAGTAATTCAAATTTATTCAGTATTTTTTTTTTCTGCCACATCTAGAAAGGAATAGCACATTCTATGTATGTCCATAATTACTGTGAGTGAACATTTTGGGTTGTGTTTAAAAGACTCTTAACGTGTCAAATATACAGCTAATTCTTTATGCTAAATCTATATGGCAACATTTTATATTATTTACCATTTGAGATCATAGGATTTGGAGCCAAACAAAAACTATAGAGATTATTTAGTCTAATCCTCTCACTTCACAACGGATATATAGTCAGTAATGTTGAGTTTTCTAAGTAGAAAAAATAAAAAGTTTTTTTTTCATTTTCTAGTTCACAAAGAAATACAGAAAGTTTTGAGTCTTTATAAAAAGTTTGAAAAAACATTTTAAATAAATCTCTTTTTAATGAGGTATTATAGTCACTAAGCTATTCCTTCTGAAAAGCTCCCATTTATGAGAAATGAAATGTATCTTGAAAGGTATTGAGCTGACCTTTAAATTAAGTCAACAGCATTTTGGGACAGAAATAAATGTTTCTTACACAAGTAGCAGTATGAAAACAGATTTTGTATGGAGATGGAAAATGGCCACAGAGGACTAAAGTGAAGTTTAGGTAAGCACCAGAGGAGTGGATGTTTCTTTGGGTTGTAACTTCTAGGCCTCTTTGGGTCCTTCATAAAACTGTGCTAAGGAGAAGGGAATACTTAAAATGTAAAAATCAAAGCATTCTTTGGCCTCCTTCATTTCTGATTCACTTAAGCGCAGACAGGAAGGGTAGATATCCCTTTAAACTTGTTCAGGACATCTCCATATAGGAGTTCACACCCCTGGCAATCTTTATGTTAGGACAGTGCCAAAGACTCTAAGGCCACGACTAAGGGTCAACATCAACAAAATTCCTTACAGGTTTCTCTCAGTTGTCATCTGACTACCAAGAGCATTGATTTGGACTCAAAGGATCTGGGTTCAGATCTGATTCTGCTATATTCACTTTTTCTCTGTGACCTGAGGCAAATCACTTAACTTAGCTGAGGTCTTAGATTTCTCATCTGAAAAATGAAGGCATTTGACTCAGTGAACTCTAAGAGATCTCTTCCGTGTCTAAATCTATGACCCTTCATGATACATGCCAAACTCACTAACATAGTAATTATACAATGTAATAAAATCTCTCACATTTAGATGGGTGGTTTAAACTCATAAATAACTTAATGATAACAATAATAAATTATAGGCTGGGAAATATTAATATTACAGTTGGAAGGCACCTATGAGATCATCTGGCCCACTTTTCTCATTTTATAGATGTGAAAACTGGGGTCCAAAGAAAGTGATCACAGTTAGTAGGAAGCAGAATTGAAAGTAGAACCCCAATTTTATTTTTACTGTGCCCTGTGCTCTTTCCACTGTAATCAGGCTGCTTCTCCTAATTGTTCTTGAATTATTTTAACTTAACTGCTTGGGGCTGGAGTTGTCATTACTTTTTTGTGTCATGGACCCCTTTGGCAGGCTGATGAAGTTTGTGGGCCCCTTTTTAGAATAATGTTTTTCAATGCATGAAAAAAATACATAGGATTACAAATGAAATTAATTATATTTAAATTATGGATCTATATTTATCTTTGCACAGAGATAGTATAGATATAAATGTAGGCATAGATATAGATACAGGTATAGATAGATCTAGATATCACAGACCCCAGGTTAAGAATCCCTGGCTGAGGGGCAAGAACTATGTCTCACTTAATTCTATTCTCTCACAGTGCCTCATATGGTATAATAAATTAACATTTGTTGAATTGATTAAAACCTAGCCTTAGCAGCAATTTCAGTGTCCCAGACAAGTGCAGGTTGAGTAGTGGGTGAATTTACTGTAGAATAGGGTAGACATCTTCCTTTTCACAGCTCCTGATAGGACAGCCTAGCACTAGACTGCCATAGGAAGAGAAAAAAATAAATGTTCTACTGTACTGTACACGGTTGGGGAGGAGTGGGTTAGATGGGAAAAATGAGTGAATCTGAATAAGATGCTTCACAATAACTCAGCTGCCACTCAAATCCATAAAGAAGGCTTGAGGGGGTTGGAAGGATGCTTGGTGATGGGGAGGTTGCCTTGACTTGGCCTTCCAAGCTATACCTGAGGATCATGGGGGCTGTAAGTGAGCTAGCCACCTCAAGGAATGGCATAAACTGGAATCCATTGCTAGACACATGCAATTTGAGTGGTGGGTAGAGGAACCTATGTAATGGGAAGGTGGAGGACCAGGTTAAGGCCACTAGGGATCTTGAGCTAATTAAAAAAAATACTTTAGAGTTCATGGTCTAGTGCAACTCCTCTGAGTAAACACAGGTAGTAACAGAGCCATAATATTGTCAAACTCAACAGATCTTGTTTCCCACAAGCCAGCTATAACTGCCCTGCTTACTCTCATCTTAATATAAATAGCTTCTTTTTTATGGGTATACCCTTAAAGAAATATATTTTTTATTTCTCTTAAATACATATACTAACTTGAACCAGATTGATGAAAAGGTTGCCTAACTGAGGTGCTTCAGAGAGATAGTCTTCAAAGAATAGACAAGAATGGTTTGTAATTAGCATGTAGATGATTTATATGTGAGTAGGTGCTGCTAAAGGACTTGAAGGCGCTAGAAAACACTTTGTTCTGTTAAGCCAGCTCCTGTGGCTCCCTGCAATCTTGTTTGCTTAACTTCTTTAGCAAAAACCTTTCTTCTAAAAAGAAAAGGCAAATTTAGTCTAGTCCCTGTGCAAGTAACCAGGATCTTAACTGTACCTTAATGTTTTGTTCAATATCTTCAGCTTAGAATTCCTATACAGCTTAAATTGTTTTCTTTTTCTACTGAGCCTGAATCCGTCTACTGTAACAAATCGATTCTAAATTGCAGAGAGGTGGTGATGATAATTGTGAGTTGTTGAGTTGTTTTTTTTTCTTCCTGTGTAAAATACATTTTTCATTTTCTCACATCTCTACCTCATTCAGTATTTCTGAAATGTCCTGAGTCAAACTCCCACAAGACACATTTTCTGTAGTTGTTTAAGTAGAGGGAATGCAGATACAAATGGTTCATTCTTTCTCAAGATTACTTTTCCCAAAATTGTCCAAAAAAATGCCCCATTTTTTGGTCAGGCAAATGAAAGAATTAATATGTTAATTTCCGGCATCCTTTTCCCATCAGACAAATAGGGGCACAACTGATTCCTATTCCCTGGAAGGGATACCCAATAATCAGAAACCTTAATTATTCTGTTGGAAGTCAGTACAAAACTTGATGGAAGACAGTAGCAATTGACAACTGTTGTGATCATTTTGTGAACATAGAATGAGTTACTACAGCTGTTATTGATTATTATAATTATAGGACACGTACCATAATCGATCATGGTCATATGTAGGAATCATGGCTTTCTTGGCTGCATATTCCAGAGAGATGCAGCTGGAAACCACACTTCTGAGATTGGCCTTGTCTGTTTGTATTAATCTCAAACATACGGTTACAACAGCAAACTTAAAGAATTTTCTAAATCCAGCTCAAAGGACTTATTCTCATTTTTAAGCTCTTTCCTGAGACTCCATTGATTGAAATTATTTTTCCCTCAGTATAATTCTATTGCCAGATAGTTACATCAGAATAAGAAGATGGCAATGAAACCCACAATAACTTGAAGTAGGGGCCAAATTCAATTAAGAAGAGTCAAGTCCCACATGGAAACATAAGCCATATAAATCCATTTTAATTGTGTGCCATGGCACTTATCTGGTCATGTTTATTTTGGATGTTGGTGCCAGAGTTGGAGTTAGACCAGAACTCCAGCTCTGTAGATCTAATGACTAATCTGGGTATCTAATGAATCCCTTAATTCATTTCCTGATTAGGTCTCTCAGAACCCTAGGGTTGCTTGGTTACAGTTCTGAAAACTTTCTCACAAACTAGGACAGATGTAGACATTTTATTTTGATATTTTGTGACTTTAGCCCCAAATTTGAAGACACACAAACGTCCCAAAACACGATTCCAGCTGTGTTTATATGCTTTTGTGTTGTTTGGTCGATTAGTCGTGCCTGACTCTTTGAGACCCTATTTGGGTTTTTTTTTTTGGCAGAGATGCTGGAGTGGTTTGCCATTTACTTCTCCAGCCCATTTTATAGGTCTGGAAACTGAGGCAAACAGGGTTAAGTGACTTGCCCAGGGTCACACAGCTAGTAAATGACTGCTAGCTCAACCCCCACACCCTTACATTTATACTAGCTGTCCTCAATGCCAGGAATGCATTCCTCCTTTATCTTTATCTCAGAATCCTTATCATCTTTGAGGGCCCCATTTAGGTATCTCTTCCTCTATGAAGTTTTCCCTTAATTTCCCCCAGTTGTTGCCTTCTCCATACTCAAATTACATTTTATCTGTGTAGATGAACTTTCTCCCCAGTAGCATGTTATCTGCTTGGAGGGCTCTGTAACCATAGTGCCTAGCACAGTGTCTTACATGTAATAAGCACCTAATGTTTATTGAATTGAACTGAGCAATCATTAAACTCACACAGGATTAAAAGAAATTGACTTGAAGATTGCTCCATTAGGTTGGGGGTACTGTCAGAGTATTTTCTTTGTCCCTTCTGCCATGTTACACTAGAAGTTCAGTTCAACAAGTTAAAACCATTTCATATTTATCAAGTGCTGGTGATACAAAGGTAAATATGACTCAGAATTGAGTTCTCAAAAATAATATAGTAGAAATGTTTGCAGAACTTCATTTCCTAAAATATTTTGGGTGGAGAGAGCCTTACTTCATTAGTAGAGATTCTGTAGCTTTTGTTTCCCAGAATATTGCTCATGAGCCCACAGCAGGGTGCTACATAAGATGAGGACTCTGATTGGTGGAGAGTATACCACAAGACAGGAGGTTTTAAAATGGGGCTGTAAGGAACTGGGAGTAGAGCCTTCCACAGAAAGACAAGCTATGGACCTATGGTCAGAATAGTGATCACGGAGTGGCATGGCCATGGCATCTCTATATAGGAGCCTGATACCTCAGAAGCAAACCATCCTCCATTTTGCTATAAGAGACTCTTGGGAAAGAAAATCAAAATGGCAGGTTATTAAACATTCAAAGTATTCCCCACTGGTGCTGTGAGTTCTGAAGTGATGGTGTAGAAACCATTATTCTGGGGAATGGGAAGGAATCAAAGGAGAATTAGATTATAACTTCCCTGAAAGGGTAGATGATTGAATTCTTTTGTATACAGGTGTAGGGAGTGCTTTTCTATTAGGTCACTTTCCTTGTTATTCATATTGTTTCACATCTTAATTAAATGCTTTTGCTATTGGATTTATGTGTCATTTGTATGTTCTCACAAGAGAGAGCGCTAGTATTAGATGGGATCAGAACTGTGAGTTGAATAGTTAAATATTCAAAACACCCTCCTTCACTTACATTGAACCTGGGAGTGGCATTATAATAATTACTCATATTTATATAAATAATACTTATGCAGTACTTTTTCTTATAAAACCAATCACCCTAAAAGAATGATAGGAAGGGTATTACTTATTACTCCCATTTTACAAATGGTAAAACTAAGTTCCAAAAACAAAAATTAGTTACCCAACACCTCACAGTCAATAAATGTTTGAAGTAGGAATTAAACCCATGTCCCTTGACTCAAAGTTCAAGTACCTTTCCATTACTCCATGCTGGCTCTAATAATAGGACCTCACATTTATATAACCCATTGTAAATACTTTCCTCATGAGAAACAGCTAGTTTAACAGGAGGGAAAAGACATCTGCACAAATAATTATGATAGAAGGCTGTGAAGCATGAAAAGGAAAGTTCCAGGAAAAGAACTATGGCAAATTTGAGTAGAGGGAGACCACTTGCATCCAGGAGGTAGTGTTGTGAGAAGAAGACTGAGTAAGGGATAGAAGGCTCCATGGAGGGAGTAGTGCCTCAGTTAGGCCATCAAGATAGAAGAGGATCTCCACCTGAGGAGAGAGGAGTTGGGCAAGTATCACAAACATCAGTGACAATGGAAGTGTTCAGAAGCACAGGAGAAGAAAGATGTCAGAATAAAGAATAGTTTAATTTTACTGCAAGGCAGGATACATGAAGAATAGTATCAGATAAGTAAGTTGGAGCCTCATTGTGGAGGGCCTGGAATGAGCCAGAATCAGGAGTTTATACTTTATCTGGAAGACAATGAGGCAACTTTGAATTTTGTTATGATAGGATTAAGTGAAACCTTAGGAATGTGAATGGTAGCTAGGTGTCTCTGTGGATAAATCCTTAGGCCTGGAGTCAGGAAGACTCATTCTTAAGGGTTCAAATTTGGCTTCCAACACTTACTAGCTGTGTGACCCAGGGCAAGTCACTTAACCCTGTAAAATGAGGTGGAGAAAGAGATGGCAAGCCACTTCAGTATCTTTGCCAAGAAAATCACAAATGGGTTCACAGAGTCAGACATGACTGAAAAAATGACTGAACTGAAAGAAACTTAAGTATGTACATGATGGTTTGAAGAAGCAAGAAACTAGAGACAGGAAAAACAGAATATTCATAGGAATCCTAAGAGACCTTAGATGTCATTGAGTCCAATCTCCACATTTTATAGATGAAGAAAGTGAAACCCTAGGATGGCTTTCCTATAATCATACAGTTTGTATGGGAAGGCGCTAGGATGTGAACGCAACTCTTCTTATTCCAAACCTGAGACTCTTTCTACTCTATTATGAAGCCTCTGTATAATCCAGGTGAAAAAGGATGATGGCCTAAATAAGGATAGAAGTGAAGGGAAGCAGTCCAATGTGAGATATAAAAACTGTTGTTAAGGAAGATTCAGTAGGATTCAGCAACTGATTCCATGGGGATAAGAGAAAGATTAAAAAATGACTGACTTTATATTTTAAAAGTGGCATTTTTCCATTTAAATTTTTAAGCAGAATTTTACAATATGATTACCGTGTTAACATTCTTAGGCTTTCCTTGATTTATTCAAATGGCCTGACAATTTTTTTTGGGGGGGGGTACGGGGAAAGAAGCAAGAGAATTCTTTAAAATCCTGAATTATTATTTTGTTCTCTCAAAATACGTAACACTAGCCCATGTTGATGGATATATAATCTTTGTTATCCAAAAATAAAAACACTTAAAATTTTTTTTAGAATATCATATAGTAAAATATTTATCCTTACTGTGCATGTGCTGGGGAATGAGAAAAGAAAGTATTTCAGCCTTAATATTGACTGTGTTCAGTGATCAATTCTATTGATAATTTCACGTGTATTTCTTCAGGTTTCCCATTTCATGAGCATTCAGAAATGAAAACCTTGAGGCTACTGCAACCTAGTAATTTAATAATATTTCCATACCAGCTGAATGAAGGTTATGTAACCCCACAATAGATTACCAAGAGATGCTCTATAACCTTTCTCCTTGGCAGTTAAAAAAAAAAATCCTATCTCTAAACCAGTTTAGATATGGCCCTGCCTAGACTTGATCAATATTCTCCAACTATAATTTTTGTAGTTAAGTTTTTACTGTTCATGTCAGAGCCAGAAGACCTAGATTCATGTCCATTTTCTGACACATATAAGCTGTGTGACTGAGCAAGTCAACTTAAACTTACAGTGTTCTAGGAAATTCTCTAAAACTATAAATTTTCAAGGAAGTGCCAGCCAACATTGGTAGTGGAAATTTCTTCCCCTGGGCATCCCCTGTATCAATAAATTATAGATCGAGTCCCAATCCCTAACCTTTTTGTGTTTATTATGAGTGATATGGTAAGAAAAGTGTTGGGTTGGCATCAGACTCTGGGTTCATATCTTACTTCTGCAGTTTAACTGCATGTGACCTTGGGTGAGTCACTAAATGTTTCTGTGTCTCAGTTTCCTCATTTGTAAAATGAAGGGGGTCAGGGTTGTACTAAATGATCAGCTCTAAAACTTTGATGTCAAACAACAAAACTGTTTTTTTGTTTGTTTGTTTTTTCTTTCTGTTTCTTTACACAGACTAGTTAATCTGATTACAGATTGATCTGGACAAAGGGCTGTTTAATATGCTTTCAGCCCCTGGGGCCCAAGTAGCTAGTTTGATTTGGCTGGGTTACATAATTTCTTCAAGTAGCTTGGTTTATTATTATGGCTTGGGAGAATGAAGCTACTGCCTCACTTTGTGAATTTGAAATGAGCCACAGATTGTGGATGGTGAAACCTGCCACACATACCTGTGCAAGGCACACTCGGATCCAGGTCCCACTCCATTATCGGCAGAGTTAGCACAAAAGGTTTCTTTTTCCAATATCCTTTGACACCAGAATTTTTTGCCCTTTCCTTTGGCACACTGCCTGAATCCTGCCTTTGTTTCCCCTCTGCCAAAAAGAAGGCCTAATATCATTTCTATGTAAATGATTGGTTTAGTATCTCTCCAATTTTGACCTCTTTCACACTGAGAATTGCGGTTCCCAAATTTAGTCCAGATCCTACCATAGTAGGATAAACAGTGGTGCAGTGAATAGAACACTGGCCCTGGAGTCAGAAGGACCTGAGTTCAAATCCAGCCTCAGACATGTAACACAAAAAAAAAAAACTAGCCATGTGACCTTGGGCAAGTCACTTCACTGCATTTGCCCTACGGTACACCCTCCAAAAAGCATAGTAGGATAAACAAATATAGGATCATTGATCTAGCATTGGAAGAGAGCATCTGGTCCCACAGAGATCATCTGGTCCAACTCCCTTCTTTTTCTTTTTTTTTTTAAACAAATGCTTTATTAACTTCTGTTTTACATCATTCATTTCCACCAGATTTTGAGTTACAATCATTTTCCCCCGTTATTCTCCTACCCAACCTCCCAGAATAGCAGTCCCACAAGATATCGCTTCCTCCAATCTGCTCTCTCCCATACCTTCTCCCATACCCCCTTCAACTTTTCCATTAGAGGAAGGTGAATCTTTGTGTCCCAATGCCTGCACATCTTATCTCCCAATTATAAGCAAAAGAGTATTAATAATAGTATTTATATGTATTTGAAACATTTAATGTTAAGACCTCGTATTTCAGATCCATTTCCTTCCTCCCTTGTCACCCATTCCCTCTGGGGAGATAAGTAATTCAGTATATGTTGTACATGGCTAGCTATGCAAAACATTATCATAGTAGATATATTGTACAAGGCTGCTTATAATTCCCTCCCATTCATCCCACCCCCAACCTGGTCCATTCCCTACATGATCCTGTCCCTCTTCTATAGTGGGTAATTCCAACCTCCCCTCCCCCCAAGGATGCCCTCCCATCCATCATCCCTCCTCTCATCCCCCTTCCCCCTATTCTGCTAGAGGTTGAGATATCCAATTTAGTATGTATGTCATTCTCTCCCTGAACCAAATTCAATGAGAATGTGGTTTTGCCTTTTTTGCCTTCCTATTCTCCCCCTGCCTTGCAACCATTTCCCCTTGCTTCTTCTACATGAGATAGTTTACCCTACCCTGTCTCTCCCCATCTCCTCTTGCTACTTTCTTCTCTCACCTCATAATTTCATCCCTTGAGTATCCTCCCTTCCCAACAAATTCAACTTATGCCCTCTATCCATATATAACTGTAACCATATACACACACATTCACATATGTTTTCATATGACCACACACCCTTCTTCCATTATTTTCATAGTGAGAAAGATATCATCAGTCACAGTTATTGCTTTTCCATATAGGAATGTAAATAGTTCAGCTTTGATAAGTTCCTTTTGATTTCTTTTCCCTGATTACCTTCTCAGGCATCTCTTGCTTCTTGCATCTGGATGTCAAATTTTCTATTCAACTCTGGTTTTTTCCTCAAGAATGCTTGAAAGTCCTCTATTCCACTGAATGACCATATTTTTTCCTGAAACAAAATACTCAGTTTTGCTGGGTAGGTGACCCTTGGGTTCATTCCCAGTTATTTTGCCCTCTGGAATATCATATTCCATGCCCTTTGATCCCTCAGTGTAGAAGCTGCCAAGTCCTGTACTATTCTGATTGTGTATCCACAATATTGAAATTGTTTCTTCCTGGCTGCTTGTAGTATTTTCTCCTTGATCTGGGGATTCTGGAACCTGGCTATAATATTCCTGGGAGTTTTCTTTTTGGGATCTTTTTCAGGAGGTGATCTGTGTATTCTTTCAACCTCTATTTTGCCCTCTGGATCTAAAACATCAGGGCAGTTTTCCTTGAGAATTCCTTGAAGGGTGATTTCTAGGTTCTTTCTTTGATCATGGCTTTCAGGTAGTGCAATAATTTTTAAATTGTCTCTTCTGGATCTATTTTCCAGGTCAGTGGTTTTTCCCATGAGATATTTCACATTGCCTTCTAATATTTCATTTGTTTGGATCTGCTTAACAGCATCTTGATTTCTCATCAAGTCATTAGCTTCCATTTGCTCCAGTCTAACTCTGAAGGCATGAATCTCCTCAGTGAACTTTTGAGATTCTTTTTCCATCTGGCAAATTCGACTTTTTAAGGCATTCTTCTCCTCATTGCCCTTTTGTGCCTCCTTTGCAATTTGAGTTAGTCTATTTTTTAAGGTGTTGTTTTCCTCAGTCAGGCTGTTGACCCTCATTTCCTACTTTTCCTGCATCCTTCTCATTTCTCTTTCCAATTTTTCCTCCACTTCTCTTATTTGATTTTTAAGTCCTTCTTAAGGTCCTCTATGGCCTGCAACCCGCTCATGTTTTCCCCTGGGGCTTTTGGAGCAGGACTTCTGACCTCACAGTCCTTTTCCCGTTCTATGCCCCCAAAATAGGAGTCTAGGGTTACATTTTTCTGTTTCCTTTGCCTTGGCATGTTGCCACTTAATTACTTGACTTTTGGGCTTGTTGCCACACTATGGCTTTAAGGCCAGCTAGAGGAATTTTCGTCCTGAAAGTGTAGGGGGGCAACTTCCGTTTCTGGCAAGCTGTAAACCCACCCATGACTTCCACGCTAGATCACAATCCAGATCCAGGGAGGTTAAAGCAAGAGAGATTACCCCCCAAGACTGATCGCTGGATCTCCCTACAATTCGCAGGCCAGGAGCTGGAGCTGCCTCTGAAAACTACAAAATGGCGTGTCTCCTCAGTGGCTTCTAGCCCCCAGGGGAGGGAGCCGACACATTCCCCAAATACTGGTCCCAAAGTCCATAGGACACTAACCTCTTACTTTGTCGTAGGCAAGTCTGTGTTGATAATTCTGGAGTCGACACAGCTGCTGGTGTTCTGGGGTCTCTCCAGCTGGCTGCTGGCCCTGCCTCCCTGGGGCTAAAACCTCAGCTCACAGGGACCTGGGCTCCACTCGGCTCCGCTTCCAGCGCTCTGCGTGTTGCCCTCTGCAGGCTCCCAGACCACTGCCCTGGTCCTTCCTGCAGGGCTGCTGGGCTGTCCTCAGTGGGAGGTTAGCTTCTCTGTGTCGTTCTGTGGGTGCTGGGGCTCCAGAAGTTGTTCAGAGTCCCCTTTTACATAGTTTGGGGGAATCTGGGGGCAGAGTGGCGAGGAGCTGTTTCTACCGCCATCAACTCTCTTTTTCAAAAGTGAAAACTAGGGGCGGAGCCAAGATGGCGGAGTAGAACAGCTCTTCCAAGCCTCTGCCCCCAGATTCTCCACAAACTATGTAAAAAAGGACTCTGAAAAACTTCTGGAGCCCCAGCACCCACAGAACGACACAGAGAAGCTAACCTCCCGCTGAGGACAGCCCAGCACCCTGCAGGAAGGACCAGCGCAGTGGTCTGGGAGCCGCAGCGAGCAGAGCGCAGGAGCCGAGCCGAGCCCAGGTCCACGTGAGCCGAGGTTTTAGCCCCAGGGCGGCAGGGCCAGCAGCCTGCGCTGGAGGAACCCCAGAACACCAGGAACTGTGGAGATTCCAGAATTATCAACATAGACTTGCCTAGGACAAAGTAAGAGGTTAGTGTCCTATGGACTTTGGGACCTGTATTTGGGGAATGCGTCAGCTCCCTCCCCTGGGGGCTAGAAGCTGCTGAGGAGACACGCCATTTTGTAGTTTTCAGAGGCATTTCCGGCTCCCAGCCTACAAATCGTGGGGAGATCCAGCGATCAGTCTTGGGGGGTAATCGCTCTTGCTTTAACCTCCCTGGATCTGGATTGTGATCTAGGGTGGAAGTTGTGGGTGGGTTTATAGCTTGCCAGAAACGGAAGCTGCCCCCACACGTTCGGGACGAAAATTCCTCTATCTGGCCTTAAAGCCATAGTGTGGCAACAAGCCCAAAAGTCAAGCAATTAAGTGGCAACATGCCAAGGCAAAGGAAACAGAAAAATGCAACCCTAGACTCCTATTTTGGGGGCATAGAGCGGGAAAAGGACTGTGAGGTCAGAAGTCCTGCTCCAAAAGCCCCAGGGGAAAACATGAGCGGGTTGCAGGCCATAGAGGACCTTAAGAAGGACTTTAAAAATCAAATAAGAGAAGTGGAGGAAAAATTGGAAAGAGAAATGAGAAGGATGCAGGAAAAGTATGAAATGAGGGTCAACAGCCTGACTGAGGAAAACAACACCTTAAAAAATAGACTAGCTCAAATGGCAAAGGGGGCCCAAAAGGACATTGAGGAGAAGAATGCCTTAAAAAGTCGAATTTGCCAGATGGAAAAAGAATCTCAAAAGTTCACTGAGGAGATTCATTCCTTCAGAGTTAGACTGGAGCAAATGGAAGCTAGTGACTTTATGAGAAATCAAGATGCTGTTAAGCAGATCCAAACAAATGAAAGATTAGAAGGCAATGTGAAATATCTCATGGGAAAAACCACTGACCTGGAGAATAGATCCAGGAGAGACAATTTAAAAATTATTGTACTACCTGAAAGCCATGATCAAAGAAAGAACCTAGAAATCACCCTTCAAGAAATTCTCAAGGAAAACTGCCCTGATGTTTTAGATCCAGAGGGCAAAATAGAGGTTGAAAGAATCCACCGATCACCTCCTGAAAAAGATCCCAAAAAGAAAACTCCCAGGAATATTATAGCCAGGTTCCAGAATCCCCAGATCAAGGAGAAAATACTACAAGCGGCTAGGAAGAAATAATTTCAATATTGTGGAAACACAATCAGAATAGCCCAGGACCTGGCAGCTTCTACACTGAGGGATCGAAGGGCATGGAATATGATATTCCAGAGGGCAAAATAACTGGGAATGAACCCAAGGGTCACCTACCCAGCAAAACTGAGTATTTTGTTTCAGGGGAAAATATGGTCATTCAGTGGAATAGAGGACTTTCAAGCATTCTTGAGGAAAAAACCAGAATTGAATAGAAAATTTGACATCCAGACACAAGAAGGAAGAGATGCCTGAGAAGGTAATCAGGAAAAGAAATCAAAAGGAACTTATCAAAGTTGAACTATTTACATTCCTATATGGAAAAGCAATAACTGTGACTGATGATATCTTTCTCACTATGAAAATAATGGAAGAAGGGTGTGTGGTCATATGAATACATATGTGAATGTGTGTGTATATGGTTACAGTTATATATGGATAGAGGGCATAGGTTGAATTTGTTGGGAAGGGAGAATACTCAAGGGATGAAATTATGAGGTGAGAGAGGAAAGTGGCAAGAGGAGATGGGAGAGACAGGGTAGGGTAAACTATCCCATGTAGAAGAAGCAAGGGGAAGTGGTTGCAAAGGAGGGGGAGAATAAGGAAGGCTAAAAAGGCAAAACCACATTCACATTGAATTTGGTTCAGGGAGAAAATGACATACATACTAAATGGGATATCTCAACCTGCAGCAGGATAGGGGGAAGGGGGATGAGAGGAGGGATGATGGATGGGAGGGCATCCTTGGGGTGAGGGGAGGTTGGAAGTACCCACTATAGAAGAGGGACAGGATCATGTAGGGAATGGACCAGGTGGGGGGTGGGATGAGTGGGAGGGAATTATAAGCAGCCTTGTACAATATATCTACTATGATAATGTTTTGCATAGCTAGACATGTACAACATATACTGAATTACTTATCTCCCAAGAGGGAATGGGTGACAAGGGAGGAAGGAAATGGATCTGAAATTTGAGGTCGTAACATTAAATGTTTCAAATATATATAAATACTATTATTAATACTCTTTTGCTTGTAATAGGGAGATAAGATGTGCAGGCATTGGGATGCAAAGATTCATCTTCCTCTAATGGAAAAGTCGATGGGGGTATGGGTGAAGGTATGGGAGAGAGCAGATTGGAGGAAGAGATATCTTGTGGGACTGCTATTCTGGGAGGTTGGGTAGGGGAATAATGGGGGGAAAATGATTGTAACTCAAAATCTGGTGGAAATGAATGATGTAAAACAGAAGTTAATAAAGTATTTGTTTAAAAAAAAAATTGAAAACTAAGGTCCTAGAGAAGCATAGGAATTTGCCCAAGACCACATCAAATTACAGAGCTGGAATTAGAACCCAGATCTTTTGATGTGGAATCCAGTATTCTTTCCTTTTAGTACTTATTCCAAGAACATTTATCCCATTTACTTCTATACACATATGTGTGTATATGTGTACATATATGTTTGTGTATGTGTGTGTGCATATATATATATGTACATATATATAGGCTTATGGGAAAATATTCTTTTAGCCCCACTCTGTGCATGGATATGTGACACTAATCATATAGGGAGAGAGTAGAAAGATAATTAAAGAATTTGAGAGGAAAGAAATCCCAGTAATACAATATTCATTTTGTTAGCAACCAAAGATTTTTGAAGGGCTTATGAGAAATATATATGAAATGTTAAGACTCTGTTAATCACATTTTGGATCTGATGAAAACGTAGCCTTAGGTGGTCAAGTGGATAGTCATTGCTGGATTCAGAATCAGGAGGCTTGGCGTTCAAATCCTGCCTTAGACACTTACTAGCTGTGTGACTGTGCAAGTCTTGTACTCGCTTTCAGACACAGTGTCTTCATTTATAAAATGGGACTAATAATAGTACCTACTTAAGAGTTGTTAGAATCAATTGAGATAATATATAGAGCATTTAGCAAACCTGAAAAACTCTCCATAAATGTTAGCTGTTAACTAGAGTCAGTTTTATTTTTTTATGGTGATTCACAGTAAAACAACTTAGGAGCATTATACCCTATAACCCATTTGACACTTTTGTTTGAATTGACTGGTAAATTCAGATTTTTTTAAAACTTTAAATCAAGTAAAAAAGTAATTAAATAACCAGTTAGCTGGTCATTTTTGTTTATATGATGACTAAATTATTCACTTTTTCAGCCAATTCAATTTAGCAAGAATCTATTAATGACTAACCGTGCTGGGCACTGTGGTCTGTGCTAATGATGTGATGACAAAAATAAATCACTACCTGTGTTCAAGCATCTTGCATTCTTCTGAGCAGAAATATCTACATGGATAAATATATACAAAATGTATGCAAGGCAAATATCAAGTCATTTGAAGGGGATTAGAGATCCCCAACAACTGGGAGGAGGTGTCATCCATCAGAACAGGCCTCCTTTAGGAGCTGGCATCTAAGTTGTGATTGGAAGGAAGCTAGAGGGATTCTCCCAGACAGATGAGGACAGAGAGCATTCCATTAAAGGGAGACAGCCTGTGCAAAGACATGAAGGCAGGAGAGGGACTGCCACTTATGGAGAAAAGGGGAGTAGCATGAGACCAGTTTGGTCTCACAGCCCTTCATAACATGGCCCCAATCTGTCTAGATTGGGGCCATGTTATGAAGGGCTGTGAATGCCACACAGAGGAGGTTTATCCTAGAGGCAATAGAGCATAACTGAAGCTTCTGGAACAGTGGAGTTCATGGTCAAATGTGTGCTTTAGGAATATTAATTTGGCAGCTTTGTGAACAATGGATTGGAGAGACTAGAGGCAGGGAGATCAAGGAAGAGACTACTGTCTAGATTAGAGATGATGAAGGCCTGAACAAGGTGGTGGCATTACAAGTAGAAAGAAAGGGATGGATTTGAAAGTTGTACAGGTAGAATCTATAGCAATCAATTGGCACTTGTTTGGGCAGTGTGTGGATATAAGACAGCAAAGACCCAATATAATGCTAATTTTTTTTGTCTTTTTGTAGTGGGAGGATAGGGCAATTGGGTGAATTGACTTGCCCAAGGTAACACGGCTAGTGAGTGTTAAGTGTCTGAGGCCAGATTTGAACTCAGGTGCTCCTGACTCCAGGGCTGGTGTGCCATTTACTGTGCCACTTAGGTGCCCCAATTATAGTATATGACTTCACTGACACTGTACCAATATTGTTGGTGATATATTAAGTTAAAACCTTACTTTGTAAAAACTGTTTGTAACATGTAACACAAATTAACTGAGAAGCCAAAAGGACCAGTGTATGAGGAACTAATGCTGTGTATAACTGAAATGGATATATTATTGCCAAAATAGCAGTGACCAATATATGAATGTTATTTTAATATATATATATATATATATATATATATATATATATATATATATATATATATATATATATATATATATATTCCCAAAGTAAACTGAAGCATATTGGAACTGAGGCAAAAGTAGGAGTATCAGAATTAAAATAGGAAGGAAAAAAACGTAGCTACTGTTTTAAAAATCCTGATTGGTTGGGTCCTTTTCATAGGGGAAAAAAAAGACTTTTAGGGAAAGTGATAACAGTACTACCCACTGAACTACTTGGAAGTAGATTGTCTGAGAAGACACATAATAGGAAAAAGGCTAATCTGGAGAATAAACTGCCAAAGAAAGAGGGGAGACCAAGTGAGTTAATTAGCAAATGTGGGACAGTTATCCCTTCCACATTGCAACTTTCTCCCTCACGGTTTTGATATATCACGGTTCAGCATAAGAAATTAAATGGGAATTCTGGAGGAGTTTTATGGAAGCTGCAGACAACATGTAAAGGCCAACAGATGACACAGAAAAAGTTTAGAAACTCAGAAATGCATAAAAGATATGACTATAAACACATTTTATCTTTTAATACTGTGATAATTCAGACTTATCTGATACAAAGGGAGGGCCAAAATTTTTTACATGGTTTTTCAAGATCACAGGGACACTTTGACCCTAACCCCCATGATGTGGCAGGAATAACCATCAATTTACATGTTTGGGTTTCAAAAACCTATCCTATAGAAACTGATTTTTTTTCCTAGACATGACATTTAAAGAAAGGGAATAATCTAGGTCCTGGTTAAGTACCCCCTCCCACTAAATTTTAACTTTTAAAATTATTACTTAAATCTTGGTTTTTCTTAAGGAATATATAGAACATTAATTAGCCCTAGAAGGATCTTTAGAAGTCACTTCATCTAGTGCCTTCATTTTTTAGAAAGGAACAAAAAGGCTCAGTAGCACCAATGCAATATTCACAATGCTGACAGTAACTGTAAATATGCCAACATAATTCTCAATTGCAAAATATGAGATTCTTCATGTAGAAGACAGAAACAAAACATTTATTCAGACACCAGAAAACCAAATCCCAACACCAGGAAACCAAATCCATCATAGCAACATAAGAAGTTAATATACCACAATGCAGCAGAGAGCCACGCCATCCTTTAGTTCTCCCACAAGCCAACACTCATAAGCCTAGCTGTCTTCTTGGGTGCGTCCCCTCTCCCCCTTGTCTAGCTTTTTGGACTCCCAGCTTCCTGTGGGCTCTGCTCCTCCCTTCAGCAAACTCTTCCTACCACAGGCTCCATGTGATTACATTCAGCCTGTTGGAGCCAGGGAAGATCTTCGAAGCAGGGAAGGTCTTCAGATTCCCATTACCATTACAGTCTGAGAGAGAGTAAGAAACTTGTCCAGAGTCATAACAGCGGAGTAAAAGCCCTTTTCCTCATGATCCCCTTTTCTGGTACACGCACTTTGTTCTTTATTTCAGAAGGCATTGGAACAATAAGATGATAGTGTTGAGAGCTGGAAGGGACCTTACAGGGCATCTAATATACCGAACTTGCCTCAGATGAAAAGCTAGTTAAGTGTCAGAGCCAAGATTCAAAACTAGTCTTGTGACATAGGTATACATAGAGCATGAAATGGGTATGTTGTGGTGTCCTGGCATTGCTGTCCTATGCTCTGCACACACCTCTGCTTCTGGCTCCAACCACATCCAGTGCTATTTCTTAGCACTATCAATGCTGAGCACTTTCTGCTTGGTTCTTTCTCCATGTGATTTCAGTTTTCATAATATCTAGTATGTATGCAGAAGATAACACACTAACCCCTCATACTTAAGCTAACTTCTAAGTCTCTCCAATTAACTCCTGACCAATCTTTGAAGCTCAGCATTATGAGAAAATAACTTTGCAATAAATAAATAAATAAAGATTGCCTATGACATCGGGTGCTGTGGTAGCAATATCTATGCAATCCTGTGGGAGCTGCCAGGACTCTGGATAAGAGGGTGGTTTGGCAATCAGTTCATCACTCCTGCTTCACATCACTGTGCTGCCCTGAGATCCTTCTCATCTAAAGGTGTGATATTCTATTGATGGCTTATGCCCCCATCTGACTAGCTATCTACTCTGCTCCTTTCCTTTGTCAGCAATGTGTCATTGAAAACCTCTGCACAAATTATAAACTTAGGAAGCAGTTTAATTAAATTAGATAAAAGTAAACAAAGTGCAAGTAATCAACTCTCCCTCCCTCCCCATCTCTTAATGGCTCCCACTGCAAGGTAAAAGAAATAGAAAGTTTATATGCTTAATGCAGATCCCCCAACTCCCACTAGGCATGGGAAGAGTTGATAGCAGTTACTTATGACAGTCAGCACCATTTGGGAACTATAGTTCTCTCCTGGCTCAAACAGCTGCAGAAATTTTACCTGGTGCATATGCAGGCTGTATTTACTGTTACCTTATTGGCATGACAGAGAAGAAACTGATTTGACATGGTATGACCACCATGAGTCTGGCTCAAATTCTCTCAATGCTAGAGCTATAAGAGGGGCTACTAGGTGCCCTTTCTTGATTCTGGGAAAAGGTTGTGCTCCTGGCAGCAAACTTTCCCTTTCCCCACCCCTTAATCTCCTTGCTTTGGAAAGTCTTTTTCCCAGTGATATCCATGCATCCCCCACTCAAGCCTTTGGGAAATCAGTTCCAGGATTTATTTACTCTTTACCCCAAAGCCTTCTGGGAGTTATAGTCCCTGGGAAAGAGCATTCAAGTTTTTAAATTCGCTACACCTATTATCTACTCCAGCATTCTTAAGACCTTCCAAGCCAACATTTTTCCCCCATCTGTGAACATTTTGAAACACATTTAAACGGAACAGAACAGTTCTTAGGCAGATATATACAAAGGTTTCCTCGTCTCTAGCCTGCTTACTGACATTACTTGTGAACAATAACTGACAAGAATCAGCTGTATGAGAGAAACAGTCTGGTGGGGCTGAAAATGTACTGAATTGAAGTGAGGAGAACATGACTGTGGTGCCTTTACTACCACTGATTTGTTTTGTGACTTAGGGGGAATCATTTAACCTCTTTTGCTTCTCCACTTCACCAATAAAATAAAGTATTTGCATTAGATCAGGAGTTTCTAATCTGGGATCTACAGACCCCCCAAAAAGTTAATGGATAATTTTCAGAGGACTTGTGAGTATATGCAGGAAAAATATCTTTTTAAAATTACTCTGTCTAAAATTTATCATCTTTTAAAATTACATTTTTAAGGCCAACAATATTATTCTGAGAAGGGATTCATAGGTTTCATTGGACTGCCAGAGGAGTCCATGAAGTATAAGAACCTAAGTATTCTAAAGTATTTTTCTAGGTTTCTTCTAGTGTTAATGGAGCCCAAAACAGTGCTTGTTGAATGAATGTTTATTGAATGAATGATTCAGTATTGGTGCTTAGTCATTTGCATTTCTGCAATGAGGAAACAGGCACAAGCAAAAAGTGCATATGCATCCATGGCAAACTGTGTGCTTTTTTTTTTTTAATGGGGAAAAAAATGGGAACTGAGTTTTGGAACTTTGCACTGACATAGCCAGAACAGATGGAGATGGGTCTGTACCATTAGAATCATTTATCATTATCACTTGTAACGAATGCCAAAATTCCTTATAATCAGAAAGAAGCATACATATGTATATCATAACCAATCTTATATATTATATACATTTTAAAATTGCTTTACTCTGCAAAGAAAAATTCTTTCATGTCTCTGCTGCATTGTAGAAAGAACTGATGAGGTAATAAGCATCAACCCTTTACCACATGTCCATTTCAAGAGGGCCATACTGTAACACACTCTGCAGTTCGCACTTTTTTTTTACCCTGTCCTCAACGTGTTATCAACCCAGGGCTTTATACTGGTTGCAGTGATGATTTATTATAAGGCAGATTTTAAGTACTGACCCCTGAAATGTTAAATGTCTATTGGCAGCTGTTATCCTAAGGCTCCTAGGTGTCTTGACTAATGCTCTGAGAAAACTAGCACCTACAATAAATCACAGCATAAATAATGTTGCTGTGAAATAATGGGAAAGATCGTGTACCCTGGACTCCTTAAGCCATAGTGCTTAGGAGTTATTTCCATGGGAAAGCAAAATAGAAAACTAGAGTGATTCTTAGGCTTGAACACTTGAACTTGGAAAAAGCCACATTCCATAGTAAAAGCATTATGGTATCTTTGTTCTTCTGACCCTGAGATTTTTTGGCTCTGGAAATTGAATCAGTACCAACTGTATGTCTAATCCCTTTCTTTTTTTGCTCGGAGAACTTTGCCAAAAAGATTTCATTCTTCTTTCAATGGAGTACCTTGAATGTTAGTTCTTGCTGCAACAGCCATTATTTGTAAGACCTCTTCAGAGATATCTGCAAAGAAAATTGAAGTGTGCTTTGTCAGCCAATCGGCAACCATGGCTAGAGTCCTTGGTGAGCCCACAAAGCATTATAGAAGGAAAAAAAAGAAGACATGGTCTCTGCCTTTAGAGGCATACGGCCCAGCCATGGAGCTTGTAACCCAGGAAACCATATAATAAAGTGGGTAGCGGCAGCTAAGTAGCATAGTGGATAGAGCTCTGGGCCTGGAGTCAGGGAAACCTGAGTTCAGATCCAGCCTCAGACTCTTAATAGCTGTGTGACTCTGGGAAACTCATTTAACCCCCATTTGCCTCAGTTTCCTTATCTATAAAATGGAGACAATAATAGCACCTACCTCCCAGGTTTGTTCTGAAGATCAAGCGAGATGATAACTGTAAAGTGCTTATTAGCACAGTCCTGGGCACATAGCAAGTGCAATATAGATGTTAGGTGCTGTCATTACTGCACCTGGAGTCAGGGAGACCTGGGATCAAACTTACCACTCAGGAATATTCCAGCTGGATTATCCTGGACATTTCCCTCCATCTCTCTGTGCCTTGTTTTCCTCCATCTGAAAAATGGGTTGGACTCAAGGCCTCTAAAGTCACTTTCTGCTCTAAATCTTTGATACTTTTGATATACCTAAAAAAGTCAGTATGAAGCAAATGCTATGTAAACTATTATGTGAGTTCATTATTACTAATAGTATTGTTTAGAGACCATTTAAGGATTTAGCAATGTGGTAACCATCATTTCTGCTATCTCTGCAAATAACTATTAAGTATCTTCTATTTCCACTAAAGTTTCGTTCCAGTGTCTTATGGTGGCATAGAGGCATCCTTGGGTTCTTGAAGGCTAGAGTAGCAAAAAGTAAGCTGTGGCAAACCTTGTGGGGTTAAAAACCTTTTGTGTATGGTCCTATTGATGGCCTACACATGGGCTGTCTGAGAACCAGCCCTACTAAGGTTGGAGAGGCTCATCACTGATTCATGATACAAAGTCATGAGTTTTTGGGGGATACGGCAAGTTTTTTTTTTGTTTTTTTGTTTTGTTTTGTTTTGTTTTAAACAAATGCTTTATTAACTTCTGTTTTACATCATTCATTTCTGCCAGATTTTGAGTTACAATCATTTTCCCCCCATTATTCCCCTACCCAACCTCCCAGAAGAGTAGTCCCACAAGATATTGCTTCCTCCAATCTGCTCTCTCCCATACCCCCATCGACTTTTCCATTAGAGGAAGGTGAATCTTTGTGTCCCAATTCCTGCACATCTTATCTCCCTATTACAAGCAAAAGAGTATTAATAATAGTATTTATATGTATTTGAAACATTTAATGTTACGACCTCGAATTTCAGATCCATTTCCTTCCTCCCTTGTCACCCATTCCTTCTTGGGAGATAAGTAATTCAGTATATGTTGTACATGTCTAGCTATGCAAAACATTATCATAGTAGATATATTGCACAAGGCTGCTTATAATTCCCTCCCACTCATCCCACCCCCCACCTGGTCCATTCCCTACATGATCCTGTCCCTCTTCTATAGTGGGTACTTCCAACCTCCCCTTACCCCAAGGATGCCCTCCCATCCATCATCCCTCCTCTCATCCCCCTTCCCCCTATCCTGCTGCAGGTTGAGTTATCCCATTTAGTATGTATGTCATTTTCTCCCTGAACCAAATTCAATGTGAATGTGGTTTTGCCTTTTTAGCCTTCCTTATTCTCCCCCTCCTTTGCAACCACTTCCCCTTGCTTCTTCTACATGGGATAGTTTACCCTACCCTGTCTCTGCCCATCTCCTCTTGCCACTTTCCTCTCTCACCTCATAATTTCATCCCTTGAGTATTCTCCCTTCCCAACAAATTCAATCTATGCCCTCTATCCATATACACACACATTCACATATGTATTCATATGACCACACACCCTTCTTCCATTATTTTCATAGTGAGAAAGATATCACTCACAGTTATTGTTTTTCCATATAGGAATGTAAATAGTTCAACTTTGATAAGTTCCTTTTGATTTCTTTTCCCTGATTACCTTCTCAGGCATCTCTTGTTTCTTGTGTCTGGATGTCAAATTTTCTATTCAATTCTGGTTTTTTCCTCAAGAATGCTTGAAAGTCCTCTATTCCACTGAATGACCATATTTTTTCCTGAAACAAAATACTCAGTTTTGCTGGGTAGGTGACCCTTGGGTTTATTCCCAGTTCTTTTGCCCTCTGGAATATCATATTCCATGCCCTTCGATCCCTCAGTGTAGAAGCTGCCAGGTTGAAATTGTTTCTTCCTGGCTGCTTGTAGTATTTTCTCCTTGATCTGTGGATTCTGGAACCTGGCTATAATATTCCTGGGAGTTTTCTTTTTGGGATCTTTTTCAGGAGGTGATCTGTGTATTCTTTCAACCTCTATTTTGCCCTCTGGATCTAAAACATCAGGGCAGTTTTCCTTGAGAATTTCTTGAAGGGTGATTTCTAGGTTCTTTCCCTGATCATGGCTTTCAGGTAGTCCAATAATTTTTAAATTGTCTCTCCTGGATCTATTCTCCAGGTCAGTGGTTTTTCCTATGAGATATTTCACATTGCCTTCTAATCTTTTGTTTGTTTGGATCTGCTTAACAGCATCTTGATTTCTCATAAAGTCACTAGCTTCCATTTGCTCCAGTCTAACTCTGAAGGAATGAATCTCCTCAGTGAACTTTTGAGATTCTTTTTCCATCTGGAAAATTCGACTTTTTAAGGCATTCTTCTCCTCATTGCCCTTTGGGCCTCCTTTGCCATTTGAGTTAGTCTATTTTTTAAGGTGTTGTTTTCCTCAGTCAGGCTGTTGACCCTCATTTCCTACTTTTCCTGCATCCTTCTCATTTCTCTTTCCAATTTTTCCTCCACTTCTTTTATTTGATTTTTAAAGTCCTTCTTAAGGTCCTCTATGGCCTGCAACCCGCTCATGTTTTCCCCTGGGGCTTTTGGAGCAGGACTTCTGACCTCCCAGTCCTTTTCCTGCTCTATGCCCCCAAAATAGGAGTCTAGGGTTGCATTTTTCTGTTTCCTTTGCCTTGGCATGTTGCCACTTACTTGCTTGACTTTTGGGCTTGTTGCCACACTATGGCTTTAAGGCCAGATAGAGGAATTTTCTTCCCGAACGTGTGGGGGGCAACTTCCGTTTCTGGCAAGCTGTAAACCCACCCATGACTTCCACCCTAGATCACAATCCAGATCCAGGGAGGTTAAAGTAAGAGCGATTACCCCCCAAGACTGATCACTGGATCTCCCCACGATTTGTAGGCTGGG
>WOXC01011708.1:0-26389 GCA_011680675.1 Gymnobelideus leadbeateri
AATTTGGGAAGAGAAATGAAAAAGATGCAAGAAAAGTATGAAATGACACTCAACAGCCTGAATGAGGAAAATAACACCTTAAAAAATAGACTAACTCAAATGGCAAAAGAGGCTCAGAAAGGCAATGAGGAGAAGAATGCCTTAAAAAGTCGAATTTGCCAGATGGAAGAAGAATCTCAAAAACTCACTGAGGAGATTCATTCCTTCAGAGTTAGACTGGAGCAAATGGAAGTTAGTGACTTTATGAGAAATCAAGATACTATTAAACAGATCCAAACAAATGAAAGAATAGAAGGCAATGTGAAATATCTCATGGGAAAAACCACTGACCTGGAAAATAGATCCAGGAGAGACAATTTAAAAATTATTGGACTACCCTAAAGCCATGATCAAAGAAAGAACCTAGAAATCACCCTTCAAGAAATTCTCAAGGAAAACTGCCCTGATGTTTTAGATCCAGAGGGCAAAATAGAGGTTGAAAGAATCCACTGATCACCTCCTGAAAAAGATCCCAAAAAGAAAACTCCCAGGAATATTATAGACAGGTTCCAGAATCCCCAGACCAAGGAGAAAATACTCCAAGCAGCCAGGAAGAAACAATTTCAATATTGTGGAAACACAATCAGAATAGCACAGGACCTGGCAGCTTCTACACTGAGGGACAGAAGGGCATGGAATACAATATTCCAGGGGCAAAAGAGCTGGGAATGAACCCAAGGGTCACCTACCCAGCAAAACTGAGTATCTTGTTTCAGGGGAAAATATGGTCATTCAGTGGAATAGAGGACTTTCAAGCATTCTTGATGAAAAAACCAGAGTTGAATAGAAAATTTGACATTCAGACACAAGAAGCAAGAGATGCTTGAGAAGGTAATCAAGGAAAAGAAATCAAAAGGAACTTATCAAAGCTGGACTATTTACAGTCCTACATGGAAAAACAATAACTGTGTTTGATGAAACCTTTCTCATTATGAAAATAATTGAAGAAGTGTACATGGCATATGTTCACAGGTATACATGGATAGAGGGCACAGGTTGAATTTTGTGGGAAGGGATGATTATTATTTTTTTTTGGAGGGCAATTGGGGTTGGGTGACTTGCCCAGGTTCACGTGGCTGGGTTTTTGTTTGTGTGTTGGGTGTCTGGGGCCAGATCCGAGCTTGGGTCCTTCTGGCTCCGGGGCTGGCTCTCTGCTCGCTGTGCCACCTAGCCACCCCAAGGAAGGGATGATCCTTAAGGGGTGAAGTCAAGAGGTGAGAGAGGAAAGTGGCAAGGGGAGATGGAGAGAGACAGGGTAGGGCAAACTATCTCATGTAGAAGAGGCAAGGGGAAGTAGTTGCAGGGGAGGGGAAGAACAGGAAGGCAAAAAGGCAAAAGCATATTCTCATATAGTCTGTTTATGCTTCCTCTGCTTGCTCATATTGCCAGCCAATTATTTGACTTTTGAGCTCTTTGCCACAGTAGAACTCTGCTTCCAGAATGGAGAGAGCTATGTCCCAAATCGCTGAGGTTTTTGCAGCTTCTGGAGCTATTAGATGGGTGCCCTCTCTATAGCTCCCACATGCTCACTGGTCACACACCCCAGGACCCCCCCCCCAAGACTGTGATCCGGATTCAAGCAGGTCAAAGCAAGAGCACTTAGCCTCTGAATGGTCACTTGGTACCCCTACAATCTGCAGGCCAGGAGCTCCAGAAGCAGCCATGTGGCAGAGGCTGCAGCCACCCTACCTCTTCTGCTTCTCATTGCAGGGGTAGTAGCCGGACTACACTCTTCTATCCTCCCTTGAACCAAGCAAGTTCCACACTGACCTTTTACTTTGTCTTAGGCATTTATGGATTGAGAAGTCTGGAAACTGCTACAGTTACTGGTGATTTACTTTTGTGGAGTCTATTCTAGCAATAGCTAGTAGGGGCTACCCTGGGGTTAAAACCACAGCTCAAGTGGGACTGCCCTCAGTTCCCAATGCACTGCAATGGACCCTTCCTGCCAGCCTGCCAGACTTCCTTCAGCAGGAGATTTGTTTCTCTCTGTCACTTTGTGGGTTCTGTAGCTCTAAAATTGGAGGAAGTGGAAGCCAGAGCTGCATGGAAGTCCTATTTCTAACTCAGCCATCTTGGCTCTACCCCAGAATAGTTTTACTTTTAAAAAGAAATAACTGAAAAAAATGCAAAAAATAATATTAGCTCCCAAGCCTACAAAATACAGACAAGGGGCAGAATTTGGCCCTTGAGCTACACTTTACCAAGCCCTGCCCTAAGGGGAAAAAGATGGTTTCAGAGAAACCTAGGAAGATTTGTATGAACTGCCAGAGTAAAGTGAGAAGAACGGGGAGAAGAATTTACACAATAACAATATTGTAAAGACAAATTTGAAAGACTTAAAAACTATGATAAACACAATTCCAGAAAATTCTTGATGAAAATGCTACTCACCTCCTGATAGGAAGGTGATAGGTTCATAGAACATATTTTTGGACATGTCCAATGCAGGAATTTATTTTGCCTGACTACTAGGTTGTAATGGGTTTTGTTTTTCTTAATTTCTCAGTGGAGGAGTGAGAAGGATGGGGGTAGATGAGAATGAGAGGAAGAAAATGTAGAATTTTTAAAAAATAAAAATATAAACAAAATTAAAAATCTTTTTAAAAAAGAAAGAAAATCAACTACAAATAGTAGTCTGAACAATAGGTATTCATTATTCACTTACTTTTTCCTTTATGGATAGGTAGGCCAAACTTTTCTAAATGATTGTGGAGGTTCTTCACCACTTTGGGGTTTAATGCAATCAGCATAAAGCCCTCTGCAAACAGGTGCACCTGTAGGACCTCAGTATCTATAGCAGGGGTTAATCTTTTTTTGTCACAGACCCATTGTTGGAATAATATTTTTTAATGTAAAAAGTATACAAGATTACACAAAGATTATTAAGGAAACCAATAATACTGAAACACAGTTATCAAAATATTTTTTTAAAAGTTCATAGATCCCAAATTAAGAACCTCTGATCTATAGACAATTTTTCTTCAATTAAGGCTCTGTTCTGAGCCTCTGTCTTCCCCAAAAATGGCAAACATCATGGCAAATAACATATCTCACTGTTTTATGTCTTATCTAATATTAAGAATGAGAGTTGTTAAACAAAATTATCTGTTGTTATATCTTTCAAGTAATACTGTGTAACAGTAATGTATTATACTATACTACATGTAGAGGCACATAAGACATTGTGTTGGAGGAGAGCCTGTAAGGTACTATTTTGCTCTATAAAATCAAACTCTATTTTCAACACATAATAACACAGTAGTCTTGTTTTCTCTACATCTTCCAGTCAGTTGTGTGGTGGTAAAGATGTGGTCTCTGATGTGATATGATTTGAGAAAATCTACTTGTTCTAATAACCCCTACCATGGATATTCTTACTATGTATATAGATGGAAAATGGTAAAGAAAAGCCAGAGATTTTTCTTAATTCTCCAAAATTCTACTCCAAACAACCTTAAATAATACCTCAAAACAAATCTGAAAGCCAGAGAACCCCCAAAAGAACAGCATAAAACAATTATCCAGCCCAAGACAACTTAGAAGATTGGCAATAAAAGTCTGTCACACTGTGGTGAGAGTGGAGCATAGTTCAATGCCCCCAGCAAACCAGCAACAGGCTTTGAGAGTGACATAATCAGCCACAACAACTCTAGCTTCCAAAGCTCTCAGCCCATACATGGTAAAGGGGTCAGACAACTGGTCAGAAAGAGATTGCAAATATTCCTTTGCTGACACAGAGGGCAAGACTGTATTGCACTGCTCATACTTGGAAATGGATCACAGTCCCAGAACACAGTGCCAGAAGCTAAGGGAAGCATTAGGACACCAGAGTTTGAGGTCACAGGGGAGAAGGGATCCTATTCACAGTTCCAGTGCAGGGAAGAGTGCTTATGGTCACTCACAGAACAGAGCACAGGCCAGGAGACTAGTGAACAAACTTCTCCTTGGATCATATGACCTTGGAAGAACTAAAAACTTATATAACCCTAGAACTAGCTCTGAAAACAGCAGCATGAAAGATGTGAAGCTGAGGATAGTGCCCCCTCCACTCCAGAAACAGAGACCAAATTTAACATAATTAGCTAAAAGTCAAAAAATAGGCTGGAAAAGTGAGCAAATAACAGAAAAAGATCCTGACCTTAAAAAGTTACTATGGTGACAGAGAAGATCAAAACACAAACTCAGAAGAAGACAACAAAATCAAAATTGCTACATCCAAAGCTTCAAAGAAAAATGTGAACTTGTCTCAGGTCCAAAAAGAATTCCTGGGAGAGATCAAAAAAGATTTTTAAAATAAAATCAGAGAGGCAAAAGAAAAATTGGGAAAATAAATTAGAACGATGTAAAAAAAAAATCACGGGGAGTAGAAACAGCACGTCCAAGGTGCTCTGCCCCAGATTACTTCCAAACTATGTAAAAGGGGACTCTGAACAACTTCTGGAACCCCAGCACCCACAGAACAACACAGAGAAGCTAACCTTCCACTGAGGACAGCCCAGCAGCCCTGCAGGGAGGGCTAGTGCAGTGCTCTGGGAGCCAACAGACCAGCGCGCAGGGAGCCCAGCCCAGGTCCATGTGAGCCGCGGTTTTAGCCCCAGAGCAGCCGGGACAGCACTTGGCTGGAGGGACTCCAGAACACCAGCAGCTGTGGCGATTCCAGAATTATCAACACAGACATGCCTAGGACAAAGTAAGAGGTTAGTGCCCTATGGACTTTGGGACCAGTATTTGGGGAACTCGGCTTCCTCCCCTAGGGGCTAGAAACTGAGGAGACACTGAGGAGACACTAGCCATTTTGCAGCTTCAGTGGCAGCATCAGCTCCTGGCCTGTGAACTGTAGGGAGATCAAGTGATCAGTCTTGGAGGTTAATCGCTCTTGCTTTAACCTGCTTGGATCTGGATTGAGATCTGGAGGGAGGTCTGGGGTAGGCATCCAACTTGCCAGAACCGGACGTTGTGAAGACCGCAGCTTTGGGACAGAAGCTCCCCTGTCTGGTGGCAGAGTCCTACTGTGGCAACAAGCCCAAAAGTCAAGTAATTAAGTGGCAACATGCCAAGGCAAAGGGAACAAAATAAACAGAAAAATGCAACATTAGAGTCCTATTTTGGGGGCAAAGAGGATTGAAGCAGGGAACAGAAGGAAGACTGTGAGGTCAGAAATCCTGCTCCAAAAGCCCCAAAGGAAAACATGAGTGGGTTAAAGGCCATAGAGGACCTTATGAAGCAGATAAGAGAAGTGGAGGAAAAATTGGGAAGAGAAATGAGAAGGATGCAGGAAAAGTATGAAATGAGAGCTGAGGAAAATAACATCCTAAAAAATAGACTAACTCAAATGGCAAAGGAGGCCCAAAAGGGCAATGAGGAGAAGAATGCCTTAAAAAGTCAAATTTGACAGATGGATAAAGTATCTCAAAAGCTCACTGAGGAGATTCATTCCTTCAGAGTTAGACTGGAGCAAATGGAAGCTAATGACTTTATGAGAAATCAAGATGCTGTTAAACAGATCCAAACAAATGAAAGAATAGAAGGCAATGTGAAATATCTCATGGGAAAAACCACTGACCTGGAAAATCGATCCAGGAGAGACAATTTAAAAATTGTTGGACTACCTGAAAGCCATGATCAAAGAAAGAACCTAGAAATCACCCTTCAAGAAATTCTCAAGGAAAACTGCCCTGATGCTTTAGATCCAGAGGGCAAAACAGAGGTTGAAAGAATCCACAGATTACCTCCTGAAAAGGATCCCAAAAAGAAAACTCCCAGGAATATTATAGCCAGGTTCCAGAATCCCCAGATCAAGGAGAAAATACTACAAGCAGCCAGGAAGAAACAATTTCAATATTGTGGAAACACAATCAGAATAGCACAGGACCTGGCAGCTTCTACATTGAGGGATAGAAGGGCATGGAATATGATATTCCAGAGGGCAAAAGAGCTGGGATTGAAGCCAAGGTCACCTACCCAGCAAAACTGAGTATGTTATTTCAGGGGAAAATATGGTCATTCAGTGGAATAGAGGACTTTCAAGCATTCTTGAGGAAAAAACCAGAGTTGAATAGAAAATTTGACATCCAGACACAAGAAGCAAGAGATGCCTGAGAAGGTAGTTCAGGGAAAAGAAATCAAAAGGAACTTATCAAAGTTGAACTACATTCCTACTTAGAAAAACAAGAACTGTGACTGATGAAACCTTTCTCAGTATGAAAATAATTGAAGAAGTATATATGGTAATATGAACACATATGTGAATACGTGTATATATGTTTACAGTTATACATGGATAGAGGGCACAGGTTGAATTTTTTGGGAAGGGATGATACTTTTTTTTGCCTTTTAGAGGGCAATTGGGGTTAAGTAACTTGCCCAAAGTCACATGGCTAGGTTTTTTTTGTTTGTGTGTGCGTTAAGTGTCTGAGGTCGGATCCAAACTCAGGTCCTTCTGACTCCAGGGCCAACACTCTACTCACTGCGCCACCTAGCCACCCCTGGGAAGGGATGATACTTAAGGGGTGAAGTTATGAGGTGAGAGAGGAAAGTGGCAAGAGGAGATGGGGAGAGACAGGGTAGGGTAAACTGTTGCATGTAGAAGAAGCAAGGGGAAATGGCTGCAGGGGAGGGGAAGAACAGGAAGGCAAAAAAGGCAAAACCATATTCTCATTGAATCTGGCTCAGGGAGAGAATGACATACATACTAAATGGGATATCTCAACCTGCAGCAGAGTAGGGGGAAGGGAGATGAGAGGGGGGATGATGGAGGGGAAGGCATTCTCAGGGGAGGGGAGGTTGGAAGTTCCCACTTTTGAAGAGGGACAGGATCAAAGTAGGGAATGGACCAGGTGGGGTCTGGGAAGGGTGGGAGGGAAGTATAAGCAGCCTTTTACAATATATCTACTATGGTAATGTTTTGCATAGCTATACATATACAACACATACTGAATTACTTATTTTCCCAGAGGGAATGGGTGACAAGGGAAGAAGGGAATGGATCTGAAATTCGAGGTTTTAAAATTAAATGTTTCAAATATATATAAATACTATTATTAACACTAGTTTACATGTAATTGGGAGATAGGATGTTCAGGCATTGGGGCACAGAGACTCACCTCGCCCTAATGGTAAAGTTGAAGGGAATTTGGGAGAAGATATGGGAGAGAGCAGACTGGATGAGGGGATATTTTGTGGGACTGGTATTCTGGGGTGGTGGGTAGGGGAAAAAATGGGGAAAAAATTGTAACTCAAAATCTGACGGAAATGAATGATGTAAACCAGAAATTAATAAAGCATTTGTTAAAAAAAATTTTTTTAAATCATGAAAAAAGAGTCAACAGCTTGGTAAAGGAGGCACAAAAAAAAATATTGAAGAAAATTATACCATAAAAAACAGAAAGACCAAATGGCAAGAGGCACAAAAATCCACTGAACAGAAGAACACCTTAAAAAGCAGAATTTACCAAATGGAAAAGGAAGTACAAAAGCTAACTGAAAAAAATAATTCCTTAAAAATTAAAATTGGAGTAGAGCACTGGCTCTAGAGTCAAGAGGACCTGAGTTCAAATCCAGCCTTAGACATCTGATCACACTCGCTAGCTGTGTGACCTTGGGCAAGTCACTTAACCCCAACTGCCTGCCTTCCCCCCTCCAAAGAAAAAGAACAAGAAAAATTAAAATTAAGCAAGTAGAAGCTAATGACTCCATGAGACATCAAGAAACAATAAAACAAAATCAAAAGAATGAAAAATAGAAAATGTGAAATATCTTGTTGGAAAAACAACTGACCTGGAAAACAGATCAAGGAGAGATAATTTACAAATTATTGGACTACCTGAAAGCCATGATCAAAAAAAGAGCCTACACACCATCTTGCAAAAAAAGTATCAAGGAAAACTAACCTGATACCCTAGACCTAGAGAGTAAAAGAGAAATTAAAGGAATCCACCATCCACCTCCTGAAAAAGACCCCCAAATTCCAGAGCTTCTAGGTCAAGAAGAAAATATTACAAACAGTCAGAAACAATTCAAATATTATGGAGACACAGTCAGGATAACATAAGATTTCTTAGCTTCTACATTATAAGTCTGGAGGGCTTAGAATATGATATACCAAAAGAGCTAAGATTACAACCAAAAATCACCTATCCAGAAAAACTGAGTATAATCATTCAGGGAAAAAAATTGAATATTCAATGAAATAGAGGACTTTCAAGCATTCCTGTTGAAAGAACAGAGCTCAGAAGAAAATCTGACTTTCAAATATAAGACTCAAGAGAAGCAAAAAAAATGAGGGGTAAACAGGAAAGAGAGATAATAAGGGGTTCAATAAGTTTAAACTGTTTATATTCCTACATGGGAAAATGATACTCATAACTCCCAAGAACTTTCTCATTATTAAGGCAATTGGAAGTATACATAGACAGAGGCATGGGTGTGAATTGAATATGATGGAATGATTATCTTAAAAAATAAAATTAAGGAGTGATAAAGAAGACTGCATTTCGAGAAAGGGTAAAGGAGAAAAATAATTGGGTAAATTATCTCACATAAAAGAGGCACAAAAGAGCTTTTACCATAGAGGGGAAGATTGGGGAGGTAGTGAGAAGTACATGAACCTTACTGTCATTAGAAGTGGCTCAAAGATGGAATAACTTACATGCTAAGTTAGGTATAGAAATCCATAGGAAAGTAGAATGGGAAAGGGATAAAAGAAGGAGGAATTGGAGGAGATGGTAGTCAAAAGCAAAACGCTTTTGAAGATGCACAGGGTGAAAGGAAAGAGAGAGTAAGATAAACAGGAGAAAAAATAGGATGGAAGGAAATAGTAATCATAATTGTGGTGGAAAATTTACAGCAAGTTACTCTAAAAAAAGGCCTTATTTCTCAAATTGAGAGAACTGAGTCAAATTTATGAAAGTAAGAGCCATTCCCTAATTGATAAATGATCAAAAGATAGGAGCAGGCAGTTTTCAGACAAAGTAATCAAAGCTATCTATAGTAATATAAAAAAGTGCTTTAAATCATCATCAATTCAAGAAATGCAAATTAAAACAACTCTGAGATACCACACCATACCTATGAGATTGGCTAATATGACAGAAAAGGAAAATTACAAATGTTGGAGGGGATGGGGGGAAATCGAGATACTAATGCACCATTGGTGAAGTTGTGAACTGATTCAACCATTCTGGGAAGCAATTTGGGACTATATCCAAAGGGCTATAAATCCTTTTGACCCAGCAATACCACTACTAGGTCTGTACACCAAAGAGATAAAAAAAATGGAAAAGGACCTATACCTACAAAAAATATTTATAGTAGCTCTTTTTATGTGGCAAAGTTTTGGGGATGCCCATCAAGTAGGGAATGACTGAATAAGTTGTGGTAAATGATTGTGATGGAATACTATTTTGCTATAATAAATGATGCTCTCAGAAAAACCTGGAAAGACTTACGTGAACTGATACAAAGTGAAATGAGCAGAACCAAGAGAACTCTGTTGTAATGGTAATGTAATTTGAATTTGAAGATCCCTTTGTGTTGGCAAAGGTAGCAGGTACTTAGCATTTAGTAATTGATCAAGTGTCTGTTGGGGAAATAGAAGGTATGAATTCCTGTCTCCTGTTGCTAACACAACAGGAAGTAGCTAATGCTGTATATATAAGAAAAGCCCCAGAGAGGCACAGTCAAAATTTCTTGGGACCAGCATCTGGTTGCAGAGCAGCTACAGAAGAGAGAATGGAGAACTGAACCAGAATTTCCTGAGAACTTGTGGTAGAGCATCTTCTGAACAGGAGCACAGGTAACAGAGGAGCCCAGGAGCCTAGGAACCAGGAACCAGGAGCCCAGGAGAAGACTGAGGAAGCAGAAGACAGGAAGCATGACTGGGATGCTGAGACTTTGTCTGTTTGTGGCTTAGTTGAGCCTTGAATTCCCAGGACCAGAAATTATGAAGGAGTTGAGATGGACTGGACTCTGAACTTCAGTGTGGAGCAGGACCTACCCAGAGAGCTGGACAAAGAACTGGGAGTTGTCTGCCACTGAACCCAGGTGACAATCTGGTGAATCCAGGTAGAATCTAGGACCATGGAAGGGGATCCAGGGAATCTAAGAACTGGCCCCAAGTCAAGATGAAAAGACCTCTCCCTGGGTACTAAGTAATGATGAAATTATAGTTTACTAATGACCTAGGTGTGTAGGGTTTGTGTATGATACTTAGTAATTGATTGCTGATTTAGTTAAATTGAATGACTGATTGAGTTAACTTAACTGTGCCCTATGAGTGGAAGACTTTGCCCCATGAGTGGAAAACTTTGTTGAATAAGTGACTGATTGAGTTAACTTACAAGTGCCCCATGAGTGGAAGACTTTGACTATTGAACTTTGAGACTATGTTGTGATACTTATTGAGTTAACTTAAATGTGCCCCTTGAGTAGAAGATTTTGACTATTGTACTTTGAGATGAGTGCTCTTTGTTCTAAATACCGTGACCACTTTTGTGAAAACTGTGGCCAATTTAATGATGAGCTCTTTGTGAATATAAGTTGTAATATTGTGAATGCTGTACCTTAATTTTCTGTGAATGTTTTGCTTTGATTTGTTATGGAATAGAGTGTTCACTGTCCTGTGTAATCAGAATCTTAAAAGCTATTCACAGTAGCATTCTTCTAGAAAGCTGCTTGTGCATGGCATTACAACTGTACACCGTAACAGCAATATTGCATGATGATCAACTGTGAATGACAGCTATTTTCATCAATACAATGATCCAAGACAATTCCAAATGACTTATGATGAAAAATGCTATCCATCTCCAAAGAAAGAACTGATAAGAGTCTGAATGAAGATTGAAGCATACTTTTTTTACTTTCTTTGTTTTTCTTCTTCTGTGTTTTCTTTTACAACATGACTAATGTGGAAATATGTTTTGCATGACCACTCATTTATAATCTATATTAAACTTCCTGCCTTCTAATGTGGGGCAAGGAGGGGGAGGGATGGAAGCAGGAAGGAAGAGAATTTGTAACTCAAATTTTTTTTAAATGAATGTTAAAAATTGTTTTTATGTATAACTGGGAGAAAATAAAATATTAAATTTTTTAAAATAAAATGAATATAAATTATACTCATTAACATTTTTGTATAGATAGAAAAGTAAGCATGTGGCTAAGTAGCTACTGATGTTTGTTCAGTCACCTTTTTTTTGATAATATTAAAGGATGAGGGTTTTTTTTTGGCATGCCTTAGTATCTTAGTATCTTCATATACCTTGACAATCTATTCCTTAATTCCCTCAAAACTGTGTTCCTCCAATATGGAGGAACACTCCTAAAATTAACTTCCCTATCATCTATCTCCTACCTCTCAGAATCTTTCTCATCCTTCAACTCTCAGAAGAGGTACCACCTCTTGTGTGAACCCTTCCCTGGTTCCACCCAGTTGTTAGTGGTCTCTGTCCCCTCAGTTTTTCTTGAACTATTCTTGTTTACACGGTTATATCTGCCAATAAAATATAAGATAAAAGGCAGAAACTGCTTAGTTTGTGTCTTTGGATCCTGTTATGGGAATGGGAATCTGAAGATCTTCCCTGCCCCTAGGCCCTTTGACAGACTTAAGTGACTCTGAGAGGCTGAATGTGGTCACATAGAGCCTGTGGCAGGTGGCTTGTTTTTCAGGAATGCCAACACCTTGTTACTTTGTGATTGGGCAGTGGGTCAAGAGGGTTGTGACATTCTCTGAGCCAGGAGAAGGGTATATATACCCTGATGTGAGGTTTTGCTTTGGGGCTCACTTTGAGAAGAGTTGTGTGATTTGACCAGATGAGATTCTGGGGAGCCATTATGCCCCCAGCTTTGAATACCCAGATGTTGATGCTTCCCTCTCTCGTAACTAACTAGGTATGGATGTAATGGTCAGACAGCTGGAAGCCTGTCTGCTGATCTGTTTCTCTGTCTGTATTTTTTTTGTCTGCTTATAACCTCTGTATTCTCTGAAGTTTGGGGTGCTGACCTTTCCCCCTGAACTAGGTAGATGACATATGTTTGATTAAAGCAAGACTGTTATCCCATTTTGAGTTGTTTTCCTTTAGAAAAGCAGATCTAGGAACCTGTGCTAGCAGCCACCCTGGGTATGCTAGGGTGCTTGCTGCTACAGATCCCCAGAGCCTAGCATAAAACCTTGCACTTAGCAGATACTTAATAAATGTTGATTTGAATTGCACTGAATACAAACAGAGTCAGCTTCCATATAACACATTACAGCTAAAACTCCATTATTCCCTTATTCACCCATTCAACCTAGGATACCTCTTTATGACCCAAGGATCCTCCCTACCTCAGAATGCTCAGTACAGGCCTTTTTCTTTTAAAATTTTTGCTGATGCATTTTTTCCCCAGCATAATAATGTCCCAATCTATTGCCTTCCCATCCAGGGCTTGGCACAGTGTCAGGCATATAGAAGGCACTTAATAAATGTTTATTTCCTGACTGACAGACCACTGAACCAAAAAAAAAAAAATTACACAAATTAAGTGAAACTCACTGACAAAACAATGACATATAATTGCTTATACCACATTAAACTCCTATAGTTCCTTACCTCTTTCATAAACATCTTTATAGATATCTCTACCCTATAAGATATAATTTTTAAATTTTTAATTTTTTTTCTAGGTCCAAGGTTGGTCATGGCTCATGCTTTTACTATTGCTTACTCCCATGGTCTAACCCCCTATGTCCCTTCTTAATCATTCAATGAATTTTAATGGTTTCAGATATTTAATTTTTTAAAAGAGAAAAACTGGATTAAAAAGAGTTTTCAAAACTTCTTAGCCTACTTAATATCCAAAGCACCCAGGGCACTATGATGTGCCCCTCTTCCATGCTACTACACTTAGATCCAAAGTACTGTTGGGCTAATCAACCAAATAAATACAAAACTCACAAGCTACTACCAATGCTTCCTTTACCAAATCCAAGTAGGTGAATACAAATTCAAAGCAAAGACATTTAATAAAGTAAGAAGAGTCACATGCTAGGCATTATTCTATCCATTCCCAAATTACTTCTATCACTTCATTTATCTCCAAATGAACAATCATATAAGCTGACAATTAATCACTGCCTCCCCAATATAATAGAAAAAGTATCTATCAATCATTCATGGATAGTAGCTATAAACTTGCCACAATTATAGGGAATTCTGGGTATCCCTGCATAGTATAAAAGAATTTCTGGCTTAAGTTTCTTACCACCATTTATAAATGAGAATGTCCCCTAGTTAACTAGAGTCTGCAAAATCAAGGGGTTTTTGTTTTGTTTTGTTTTGTTTTGCTTTTTGGAGGGCAATTGGAGTTAAATAACTTGTCCAAGGTCACATGGCTAGTTTTTTTGTGTGTGTATTAAGTGCCTGAGGTCAGATCCGAACTCAGGTCCTCTTGACTCCAGGGCCAGCGCTCTACTCACTGCACCACCTAGCTGCCCCTCACTGCGCCACCTAGCGGCCCCGAAAAATCAAGTTTGAGCTACTTACTATAGGTCTTGAGTTAACTGCCTAGTTTCTTGTTTAACTTATAAAGATCTTCCCCTTCTGTCATCTGTTCTTTGATCTAGAAATCATTACCTTCCTCAACTTGCTCTTTGAAATTCCACTGAACCTATTCTGCTTACGTAATGGAAACCTATATAATGTAGCTTAAAACTAATGGCAAAGGGTTCAGATTTTTCGTTCAGTGATGCCTGCACTCTGAGCATAATAAACTGGGAGTTTTCCCCTATCTCTGTGTTGTTGATTTTGACTGACAGAAGCACATAAGCAATGGATTCTCAAACAGTTTCTGTCAAAATGTAACTGACAATAGCTGAAACTCAAGGCAGGTCTTGAAGTTTCAGTAAAAGCCCCTTTACACAAGAACAGGATGAGAACACAACTATTATTTCCTTTCAGTCTTTCTCATCTGGGTTTATCCTATCCATCTCACAGCATCTAGAAGACTTCTTAGCTGTCCTCTTTCATGTCAATTTATATGTACCTATGTATATTTAATGATTTTAATAGGTAGCTTTTAGGTACATCCAATCATACATAGGTGCCTTCAAGCAAGTAATACCAGGTTTATAGCACACTTCACAATCGTGTCCACTCAAAACCACAGTTCATGAGCCCCAACTATGTAGCATCTGAGATACCCCCTTCTTGTATGTGGGCTCCTCAGAAAAGATATCCTATGTTTAATGTACCCTATAGGTCTGCATCCACTAAAAGAAAAACCCAAAAACTACATTTCATGAGACCATACCACTGTTACAACTTTTATTACTTAACCAGAGACTTTAATTAATTCAAAGGAAAGGAATGCCTTGCATTATAAAGACTTTTACATAAATTATAACTAATAAGTCTAATGGAAAGAGTCAGGATTAAGAGCCTGGAAACCAGGATTCTACTTCCAGTTCTGCCATTAACTAGCTATGGGACCTTGGGCAGGTCACTTAACTATTCTGGGTTCTAATACCAGTTGAATTAAACAGTTTCTGAGATCTCTTCCAACTCTGAGATTCAGGAAATGTAGAGGCTAAGACATGATCCTAAGGTCCCTTTCAACACTAAAGTTCTATGATCTTATAAATTCCTCGAACAATATCATATGATCAGGGATATCTGTAAACAAATACAATTTTAAAACATTCCTTTTTTAAATTAAAGAATATTTTTCTTACCTCATACCACTATCCAACTGACTAGTTTTATTTGTATTGGCATCCCACAAATAGATGCAGGTAGATTTTTCAGCAATTATTGCTAATGTGTCTCCATCTACATCCCAATCCATAGCAACACAGGGGCTTTAAAAATTAGAGATGTGAATATAATTAGAATTTTTTTAACTTACAAAAAATTGAACAAATGAAATGCCACTGTTGTTTTTATGATAATTTATCATAATACATTCCAGTATGCTAGGGACTAAGAGTTCATACATAGAAAGTCATTCTTTAACTTGCTCTGGTTTATATTACCTTTTGTTCTCTCTCATTCTCTTCTACTTTTTGCCTGTTACTTTGGCTCAAGTTAAGCCATGTTTCCTGTATTTCTATCCTAAAAGGTTTAAGGATTTGTTTAAAGTTGCCTTCAATTTTACAACTTGGACAATGACAATTTATGACCACTCGTTCTACTGTACTCACTAGAAACCAATGTAAAATTTCAATCAATTAAGAGATCAGGTCATGATTAGAAGCCTCAGTCACCATTAGAATATTAGCATATATTCACTGACAAAAAATAAAAGCATAAATTGTTTTCACTGGAAAAATAAACATCTCATTTTTGTGAAATGCAACCTGCAATATATTTTTTCATACTGATAACAGCTAACATTTACATAGCACTTCAAGAGAATGGAAATGTTAGAGGACCCAATCTGCCGTGGGATCAAGCACACATGTAGAGGGGCTAGCCTTAGAAGGGCCACCTCTTTCAGAGATTTAGGGGAAAAAAAGGAAAGAGTGGAAATTGTCGAGATTTTGAGATTTAGAAAATGGAAAAGGTAATTTACAGCAATTGGCTTCAATTCAATTCAATGACTTAGAAAAGTCACAAAGTTAAAATCCTCAACTAGAGAAGGTAGGAGGGCTCAAGGCAGGGAGAAAAGCTTAAAGAGGGAAAGGAAGGTTTGAAAGAGCCTCTATGGGGGATGATATAGGCAATTAATTAGGGGAAAATAAAAGAACAGCCTTGTTACATCATAATTCTCTCAAAATGAAACCCAGGGAGATAAAATAACAACTATGGGTTACAAAATTAGCTAATTTCAGAGTCATGATTTGAAATCTAGAATTATTCCAGCTAAACTAAACCATAATATACCTTCATTTATGTATTCCATATTTATACATTTTATGAAAATTAATTCTGATTCTATTTTTATACTTACCCTTGAAGACTAATTTCATTTTTCTTTAGACCATGACGATCAAAGATTTTTACTGTATGATCAGCTCTAAAAATGCAATATTAGATTTTTAAAATATAAAATGGCAGATGACTTAAATTTTTTTGTTAGTAACATGCTGACTGAACTAAAAAAACTTTCCATAGGCAAATCAAACCAGTCAACCTATGCTTAACTTATTGAAATTATTACTAAAGTAAAATATCCTTTGAACTACTTTTATATTCATTACTTAATGTTATATACATAAATGTCAAATAAAATAGATGATTGTAATTTTAAATATGCTGGCTACCTTACCCTGTAACTGCAATGTAATTTCCTTGTGCTTTCTGCCATTTAAACTGTATAGGAGCGCCAAGCAAAGACTTTTCTAAGAGAATAAATACTTGCTGAGAGAGAAAAAAATGAAATTACAAATTATCTCTTAATAGCATAAAAACTCAGTGATATTAAAAGGTCATAAATGCACCAGACTGGATACAGGCCATGTGACACTACAAGTCTTCCAAGAAGGGGACTGCTTTCCTGACACTCTATTTGTTTTTGGCAGATATTGGTTTGTAAATTATATTGTACATACCTGCCTAGAATAAATACTGACAGTAAAAAAAGAATTCAGGTGGCGCAGTGAATAGAGCACCAGCCCTGGAGTCAGAAGGATCTGAGTTCGGAGCCGGCCTCAGCCACTTAATCCACACAAACAAAAACCTAGCTGTGTAACCTTGGGCAAGTTACTTAACCCCAATTGCCCTAAAGGGGCGGCTAGGTGGCGCAGTAAGAGCGCCGGCCTCGGAGTTGGGATGACCCGAGATCAGATCCGGCCTCAGAAAATGAGCACCCACACATAAATAATGACTAGCCGAGTAACCTTGAGCAAGTTACTTAACCCCAATTGCCCTAAAGGGGCGGCTAGGTGGCGCAGTAAGAGCGCCGGCCTCGGAGTTGGGATGACCTGAGATCCGGCCTCAGAAAATGAGTACCCACACATAAATAATGACTAGCTGTGTAACCTTGAGCAAGTTACTTAACCCCAATTGCTTTAAAAAAAAAAAAAGAATTCAGAAGAATTAAGAATAATGTGTTTGTTTGTTTTTTTTTATCAAACAGTCCATTTAGGTTCCTTGGCCTCCCATTCTCTAGTACATTTGAAACCAAAATTATGAATAACTAAATTTACATTGGCATTTCTACAACACCCTCACAAGATAAACAAGATAGATATTATTATGCATATTTTATACAACCTCACATGGTAAACAGGATATACATTATTTTACATATTTTATAGGTGAGGAAACTGATACTTAAAAAAGGTCAAATGGCTTGTCAAAGCCAGACAGCTAGGTAAGTGGCAGAATGGACTCTTAAGTATGTCTCAAATTACTAAAGAAGCATGGAACTGAATTGTACTAAAAACTGTACTGCAACGTTAAAAACATCTAAAACCTTTGAATGTGCCAGAAAATAATTTCTGCATGAAATAAGCAATATATCAACTTTTAAAATTCATTCTCCATTTCCTCTTTTCACTTCTTTTTTATGTTCTTTATGACGAACTCTTAGTTGATAAATGGAAACAAAATATTAAAATAAATAGAAACAAAATATCAATCAACATCTATTTAACGGATGGCAATTATGTATTAGGGTACTCTATAGTAAGATAGGAAATGTATATGCTCAGTCAATATTCACCATTTCACTCTTGTGTAGATTATGAAATGCTTGCCCTTACACCTCTCTGGTCACTTCCTAACTCTGAACACAATACCTTGTCATAAAATGACTTATCTTATTGAATGTTCTCCACCAGTTCAATTATAATTCTAATCATTTCAGAATCCTTCATACTCTCCTACCCACACTATCCATTTTAGTCAAGCTTATTCATATGCTCTTTTTTCCCCTGGAAATTTATTTTTTTCTTCCAAGTATGCTATATACCTAAAACCTATCTGCAATAGGCTAATAACCTTCTCTCCTTATTCAAAACCCTCCTTATGTAAATTATCCCAAAGTAAATGAATTAAAATACTCAGTTTCTTCAAATGTTTGTTTGTCTACATATGACATGTCACAATACCTTCAATTTAAAGTGTTCTGTATATATGCTTCATAGTGTAGAACACACTGTCAGTATTAATACCAACTATGATAATGACCTACTTAATAGGGCAAAAGGAAAGGTATGGATCCTGTACAATGCCAACATTATAATAAATATATTATAGATTGCAAAATTTCACAAACTGCATTATGCTCACACTGGAAAAAAAGAATGAAATCTAGCCACACAATGATATACAGCAATACTGCTACTGCTAATGAAAAGTAGAATTTGATGAGGTTGGAACTTGATAAAATCTCAAAATGCTGACTGGTAAAAGTAAAAATGCAGGAAACTTCCTAGGTATACAAAAATGTCTCTGTTTATTCTACTTTAAAAATAATTCTGAGGGATCTCTCAGGGAAAATACAGCTGAAGTATTATACCAATCCAGAAAAAGATAAATGCTATAATTAGATATTACATTGAAATTATTTTCTATCTATAATCTGACAAATTATTTATGACTATACTATTACTTTAGCACAGAAAGACACCACCTGTCTGGTAGCACTTACACTAATAATTATTATAATTATACACATTACAAAATCTGAACATAGGAAAGGGCCTCAGGGGCCATCTATCTTAGCCAAATACACAAGTTTAAAAAGATCATCTAAACTTCACTCAAAGATTTTTTATGAAGGGAAACCCATCACCTCCAAGACAACCTTCTTAGACAGCTATAGAGTCATGTATCCCTTTGACAATCCAGTAACATCAGACAAATGTATATAGGTAGGAAGGCAGGTATAATGACTACAATAATTTTTAAGTAGAGATGAGCATAAATATTTTGAGATATCTACACAGTAACAGCCATAGTGTGTGATGACTGACTTTGATAGATTTAGCTCTTCTCAGCAGTGCAAGGACCTAAAACAATTCCAAAGACTCATAATAGAAAATGCCATCCACATCAAGAGAAAGAAATATGGAGCCTGAATGCAGATTGAAGCAGACTATTTTGTTTTGTTTTGTCTTTTTGTTTCTCATGGGTCCTCCCATTCGTTCTAATTCTTCTATATAACATAACTAATGTGAAAATGTTAAATAGGAACATATATGTAAAGCCTATAGTAAATTGCATGCCATTTTGGGGAAAGAGAAGAAAAGAGAGGGGGAGAAAACTTAAAACTTATGGAAGTGAATGCTGAAAATGAAAAATAAACTTATTATTTAAAAATATTTTGAGATCTTTAGCAACTGCAATGTAATATGAAAATATGGTTGTGATGGAGTATTATTGTGCTATAAGAACTGATGAGGGGAATGGTTTTGGAAAAACATAGGAAGACCCATATGAACTTATGCACAACAAAGTGAATAGAACCAGATCATTGTACACAGTAACAGCAATACTGCAATAATAACCAACTGTGAAAGACTTAAGTACTCTGATCAATGCAACAAACCAAGAAAATTCCAAAGGACTCATGATGAAAAATGCTGTTTACTTCCAGAGAAATAACTGATGAACTTTCAGCACAAATTCAAGTATAGCTTTCTCACTTTATTTTTCTTACATTTTTTTTGTCATATGGAAATGTTTTTTGTCATATGGAAATGTTTTACAAGATTTCACATGTATTAATTGATTTTATATTGATTGTCTTCTCAGTGGGTGGAGGAGGATGAAAGGGAGAGAATTTAAAACTAAATTTTTTAAAAAGAATGCTAAAAGTGATATTTTTAAAAAGAAAATATATATAATTTCTATTGGTGACACAATCACAGAAACTGCCAAAACTACTATGACTTGCTACACAATGGTTCTAAAGGAAGCTAGATTTCTTTAAATTGTGTCTAAGGATTTGTAACTTCTACCTGCTGCTCCTAGTTCTGCCTTCTGGCACCAAGTAAAACAAGTCTAAACTCTCTTCAATGTGATAGCTTTCCAAATATTTGACATACACTAAAAAGATCTTGAGAAAATTTTACTAATTCATAATTTTGTGGGTAATCCATTTTCAGCAATAGAAATTCAAGTACTAAAGCAATGTTGGAAATTCACAACCAAAAGTCATTAATTATGCTAGTTGTTTTATTTTTCCTGATCATGGCAATAAATCTCTAACTTAGGATACAGGACCTGACAAGTAGCTCAGAAATGTAAAACAGGATAATTTCTAACAAGTTAGATGAAAATAATTACCTATACTATGTCCAGAAGATTTTGCAACAATTTTGCATAATAAAATTCACTATATACATATATAAAACATAAAGACACTATGTTTTATATTACAATCTAATTCCCTTTGTATCCATTTTTTACAGAGAAATGGTAAGAAGAATGGAAGTTCATGTTAGTTTATCCTATTCTTCCTAAGGAAAAAAATATCAGTATATAATACTAAGGTGATTTTATTATTAATCTTTATGTTTCCAAATTATTTCTTATAAATATGCTTAAAATGCACACTAATTGAAAGTTCAAGTTTATACTATAATAATTTTGGCAATTTACTATTCAGAAGGCTCTTCTAAAATCTGGCTAGTTTATAATTTGAGAATTCAAGCTTAAAATTCAAATTCTAACACACTAAAGCTTCCTTAGTTTAAAATGCTGCTAGATACTATATTTTCCTTTACTGAAGGGAAAATACATATATACTCTATATACATACATACACACATAACACTGTAATGTTTATCAGTTGTTTTGTGCCATATTTTGTTTTGAAGGTGGCTTGTGAGGTTGAAAAAAAATAAAATGAAAATATAGATGCCGGGGCGGCTAGGTGGCGCAGTGAGTAGAGCGCCAGCCCTGGAGTCAGAAGGACCTGAGTTCGGAGCCGGCCTCAGACACTTAACCCACACAAACAAAAACCTAGCCGTGTGACCTTGGGCAAGTTACTTAACCCCAATTGCCCTAAAAAAAAGGGGGGGGGGCAGCTAGGTGGCGCAGTGAGTAAGAGCGCTGGCCTCGGAGTTGGGATGACCCGACATCAAATCCGGCCTCAGAAAAAAAAAAAAGAAAATATAGATGCCATAAATATCATAGAGAAGTATAACAAGATACAGAATATTACTCCTCCAGGAAGACTACAGAAAAAAAAATATAGACATAAATATACATATACACACCCTCATATAGATATATATGCTAAGATGAAGGTTATAGACTAAGTTTTCCCATAAAATGTAAGTAAGCACAATTGATTATGGAAAGACTATTAATTATAAAAGAGGCTGTGCAAGGATTTTCAAAGGAATACGTTGCAATAACCTTGCTAGTCAGCATAATTAATGAAGTATAAGCAACTACTATGGTGCCGTAGAACAGTATTGGAAATGTGATTTTTAGCCCTATCTGTATTATTCCCTAGGAACGTGACTCTGAGCAAATCACTTGACTTTTCCATCTACAAAAAGTTAGACTATATGATTTCTAAGATTCCTTCAAGGTCCAATATTTTATGTTTCTAAAAATAGCCACAGCTGTGGGTGTTTAAATTGCTCACTACATCAATAACTGAGGCCAAGGTTAAAAAAGCAAGGTCCCAAGATTAACTCAAGAACTAAGGTCGGATTAATTTCAATGACCAATTTCCAGTCCAGAGAAGAGATGATGACATGCACCCTTCTCCTATTGGTAAAGAATTGGGGAATAAGAATAGCGCGTGTGCTATTAGATAATATCACTGTTCCAGATGGTTTTATTTAACTCTTTCTTTGTTACAAAGGAAAATTTAATGGGATGGGAAGTAAATATTATAAAAACAAAAAGTCCCAATAAAACAAAAAGGACTATGGAAAAAAAGTGTCATCATAGACATTCTAAAACCATCATACAGAATTAGTTTTATTATCTATGGTGTTAGTGTTTTCTAGGTGGCAATTTGGGTAGTTTACTGCTTTTACCATAATTTTGAAAAGTTTTCTATTTATTTTAAATTGTCAACTGAATCCTGAGTCTACTTATTCTCCATTCCCCTTTCTGTTGTCATGAATTGTATGCATATCTCTATTTCTCTTATTTCTTTTACTTCTTTCTACCCTAAACTGGTTATAATATATATGTACTGTTGTAAAAATTATTAGTTTTATGTCATAATATCTATTTTTAAAGTTAATAAGCATTTTATAGTATTCATCCATAAAACAAAGAAAATTTGCTTTTTGTGTGCCTTTTTTTTTTCTATGTGCCACCCAGTAGCTATTTCTCTAGGGAAAAAAAAAGGCTTCCTACCCCTACTAATTATTTCATGTGATATAATGGTACTGCAGTATTTAAAAAAAAAAACCCAAAAACATACCCCTGGGTAAATCACTCTCTGAACTTATTTCCTCATCTACAAAATGGAGAAGTTGAATGAGAAGAATTTGAAGGGCCATTTCAGCTCTAAAACTATGATCCACTGATAAAATGCCCACTATATAAAAGATATTATGCTAAACCTTGAGGATATACAAAAGAATAAAAAATTAAGTCTTTGGTCTCAAAGAGCAAGCATGTAGTAAATACAAAGTACTATTGGGAGATGGGAGAATAATATTCCTTCTGATCTGGTATTTGGAGTTAGATTAAATTCCTTAGCCCACAGACTCTTAGAATGGGGTTATTTTCTTGAGTCTAGTCCTAGGTTTCCTTTTAATACCTAACACTACAATAGTCTCCTTTGAAGGTGGAGTCAGGCTCTTCAAAAGAATCAAAAGGAACTGAGATTGTACACTCTCCCCTGGCATCTAGCGTGCCAAAACACAAGCAGGAACTTTAATTTTGGCAATATATCCCAAAGATCCATACTTGAGCTTAATACTTACAAAAATATATGGTTACTTCAAACTCAACACATCCAAAAGTTGAATCAACTCAACACCAAAACATCATCTTTCAATAATTGCATGGAGATCTCAAATATTTCAAGATCTGTACTTTGCTGGACAATATAACACAAAACTCTTTAATAACTGTAACCACAGTACATATGTATATTATAGTCAGTTAAGGATAGAAAGTAAAAACATAAGAGAAATAGTAAAAAGATACAATTCATGACAACAGAGAAATGAAAAGAGGGAGACTAAATGGATTCGGGAGTCAGTTGACAAGTTTCAAATGGGCACTCATTCCACTGACACAGTTCACCACCCCTCTATAATTTACCAAATGGTATGCAGGTTTACTTTGTCCAAAAGATTCAGCACGTTGGGGCTGTTTGTGAAATGAACCTCTCTAAACTTAGCTAGGCTAGGTTCTCAACACAGAAAATACTGATCTCTCCCTACACTTAACAGATCATCCATGGAAGTTTCAAGTCACCTCCTCTGTGAACATCTCCCAAGCTAACATTCCTAACTTTTGCCTCTCAAATTCCATATGGTCTCCATGGACATTTAAAACTGACTGTTAAATGAAGCGAAATTATTTTAGTGGACAGAAACAAGCCCTTAGGAGTATATCATTTGGGGTATTCATCATAACTGTGTCTCTGCAAGACAGCCAAGTGATGGAAGAAGAGTGAAAGCTGTATCTGTGGCCAGGAAAACCAGAGTTCAAATCCTTCTTTTCTGGATGACCCTAAGAGGATAAGCAAACTATTCTTCAGAAACGTGTAGAAAAGCAACCAAAAAAGTCGGCTTGTGATCGTGAGCCTCCCCATCTACAAAATAGGGATAATAACAGCACCTACCTTCTAAGGCTGTAGTGAATAAAATAAAATATGTCTTAAAACCTGAAAAAGCCACCTTGGGGCTATCTACTATCATTTATATTAGTTATTTACTATTATGAGGAGGCTTGGAATCAGAAGACTCATCTTCCTAGGCACAAATCCGGCCTCAAACACTTACTAGCTGTGTGACCCTGGGCAAGTCACCTAATCCTGTCTGCCTCAGTTTCCTCATCTGTAAAATGAGCTGGAGAAGGAAATGGCAAACTACTCGAGTATCTTTGCCAAGAAAACTCCAAAATAAGGTCACGGAGGGTCAGTAACTATTTAGTCTACCTGCTGTTAGTTAGCCAAGGATTCTTAAAGGAGGAGGTATTTAGGGAGGGCAGGGCACCGGCTGTATTTAACTAGGAAACATCAAATACTGTGACTGGGAGAAAAATTGAAAGGGCGAAGGAAAGAATTCACAAGTCCTGGAGGGTCCTGAGAGGGCCTCGGGGCGGGCTACGGGGTGGGGAAAAGGACGACCCTCCGAGCCCCTCCCTCCCCGACCCAGTGCAGGCAGTAAGGCGGGGCGGACGAGGACGAGCCAGGCGCGGGCCCAGGCCGGCCCACCCGCCTCCCTCAGCAGGACTGGGCGAATGGCGGCCTCCTGCTCAGAGGGGTCGGAGTGATGGCGTGCCCCTTCCCGCCTCCGTTTAACGGTCACTCAGCACCTTCATCTTGCTAGAGAAACCTCCGAAGACACCAGCGGTCACTATTTGCGCAGAAAGCTGGAAACACTGCGCAAGTGCAGTCCCAGGGCTCGCGAAGCCCGCCTCCCCTTGGCCAATTAGTCAAGCCCGGCTCCTCAGGCTCGCGCCCGCCCTATAGCGAGGCTTCGCTTCAATGACGTGCCATAAAGTCCCATTTCCCCGCCCCCAAGGTAGGAAGGTTCTCCGTAAGTCTTTCCTCCCCCGCTTACGTACCTCTGCTTGAGTACGCAAAATCTCGCGGAAATTCCTATTCTCGCTTCCGAGAAGCCCCGCCTCCTCCTGTCTGGTCAACGCGGGTTGGCTGAGCCTGAAGAATCTCCTGGGTGACGGGAAACGCGGCAGCCTCCCCGCAGGAGAAGGTATGCTTCTGCGCAGTGGCTCGTTTGGGAGGCGGCTGGAGCCTAGCGATGAAGGTAAATACCTCGAGCATCCCCGGGGGAGGCAGACGGAGGCGTCCCGTCTTTCCTCACCCTCTCCCCCACCCAGCTGCCCTTTTGGGTTAGGAGGCTGTGTCCTACCCTCCATCTCTCCACGGGGTGACGGGGAAGGGGGGAGCAGAGGGTGAGAAGCAGAGCTTAGGTTACCGAAAGGGAAGCAGAGGAACAAAAAAAGGAGTATTCCTCCTTTCCTGATTGCAGAACTCTGGCTCTCGTACTTTCCAAAATTGAAAGCAGGGCTCGAAGAGTGAAGTGCTGAGGGTGCAAGGGAAAGAAGAGCCCTGAACATGCAGTTGCAGGACTTGAATTCTCATCCAGGCTCTGCAGCTGCCTGCTAATGTGACCTTGAACTAGTCGCTTCACTTCTACGGGCCTCAGTTCCCTCATCTGTCAAACGAGGGGGCTGGGCTTTCTTAAAGTTCCTTCCCACTCCCCTACCTTCCAACTTCCCACTGCCGTCCTGTGTTCCTAAGTGCTGAAATGTCAGCGCTAGGTGAAGGAACCTTGGAAGTCATGGAGCGCAGTCCCCTGGGCATCCTCAAGTGAATTTTGTTGTCTTGAAAGTCATACTACCTAGTGAGTTGTGCATTAACTCAACCAACCCAATGACAGAAATGTATAAAGACTGATCAGAGCATCACAGAGTATCCTGTACTAAAAAGAGAAGTCAGTGATAAGTATCTTGAAATGAAGATAAACTGATGGGGTGTCAAAAGGATCTAAATTGGATTCGGTATCTGGCCTGCAAATTTAAGGTAATACTTATCCCATCACCCTCACCTCTACCCCTAATGCACTGCTGTGAAAGAATATCATCAGAGTGCACAGTCATAAAATCCCAAATTGTTAGAGATAGAAAGGTTAGTAACTATCGGGTATCTGTATGTGAATTTTCCATTTTACAGTGCTTCCCGTGAAATTTTAAATTCTCTTAATTATCTGCCTAATTGCCTCAGCCGCACAATCTTCTCATTCTTCCTACCTTCAAACTACATGGTATTTATATTATTTCATTTAATTTTAATAGGACAGTCGTTCTTTTTTTTGGAGGGCAATTGGAGTTAAGTGACTGGCCCAAGGTCACAGGGCTACTTTTTGTGTTGTGTCTGAGGCCGGATTTGAACTCAGGTCCTCCTGACTCCAGGGCTGGTGCTCTATTCAGTGCACCACCTAGCTGCCCCAAGGACAATAGTTCTTATAAAGTTCCATTATCCTCTTTGCACAAACACCCCAGAATTTAAGCAGCTTTTTTGCATAAAAACCCTTAAGCCCCCCAAATAACTGATTTACTTTGTTGCTTGTCTTTGGGTTTTTGAAGAATAGTTTCCTTAACCTTCTGGTAGAATCATCCAGTAAAAAACAAACAAGCTATCTTCTATTGACAGTCCAGAAAAAAAAAAGTAGTTTATTTTTGAACTATAATAAATGACTTTTTATATGTGCTTTAAAGTTTAAAAAGCACTTTATATACCCAATACA
>WOXC01011709.1:600000-793733 GCA_011680675.1 Gymnobelideus leadbeateri
GGCTGCAACACCTAATGTGGACTTTGAAGGATAAAGAAAAGGATGAGATATTTAATTTTGATAGCTATGATCATCACAAATCAGAATAATTAAAGAATAATATGATTGGAGAAAAAGCTAATATAACCTGTGGGGGAGGTGGAGGCCTACAATAAACTGACTTCTTAGTCCTTTCCCTTGCATGTGGAGCAAGGAAAAAAGAAATCTCTCCACCTCCTTCAATGAGGGTTTTGATTCCTCTACCAAATTCATAAGCAGGCCCAAATCCCCATGATAGCTAGCTGGCATTCAATTGAAAAGCTATGAATCAAAAAGGAGCTATGAATAATTCATAATGAAATTGAGGCATTTTAATGCCATCCTATTACCTTAAAAAACATTTCTGTCCTGTTCTCCATCTGCCCCCAGCCTCTCATAGACCACACACTATATAAGAACATCCATCCATACCCCAGAAGTCATTAAGCCCTCTTTATTTATTTTCCATTCACTTTAGGAAGACCTGCTTCTGCCCCTACTTCACCTGTTGTTGTTGTTTGGTCATTTCAGTCATGTCCAACTCTTCATGACCCCATCTGGCATTTTCTTGGCAAAGATATGGTTTACCATTTCCTTCTTCAGCTCATTTTACTCATGTGGAAACAGCCGAACAGGGTTAAATGACTTGCCCAGGGTCAAACAGCTAGTAAATGTCTAGATTTGAATTTAGGAAGATGAGTTTTCCTGACTCCAGGCCCAGGATTTAATCTATTACACCAACTAGCTGCCAGTTCACCTATAAGGAGTGAATTTAACCTTGACTTCAACCATTTCTAAGCAGGGAAGTCAATCAACACTGAGCAGCCCCTTTCCAGCAGTGCACATAAAAATATGGTGCAGAAAGGCCTTTTATTTGAGGTACTTGAAAGCAAATGTAACCCCTGTCCCAAAGTCCATTGGCATGGGATTGGAGGAGATGAAGGCCTTGCCCTGTGTGAAGGAGAGTTGGTGAGAGCAGGTGAGTCTTCTTCAGTCATCTTTGAGATACTTCAAGCATTGAGTCACTTCTGGCTTCCAACTTTGAGGGGAAAGATAGAAAAAGCCAACTCCACTTGAGTTTGCTGAAGGAAAAGACTCTGGGAAGACATGAAAGGGGCTGGAATTCTCCATTATGTCCCTGTCCCCGGTTTGCTACATTAGAGGCTGTGGGGCATGATCTTGAACTCTGTCTCTGTCTGTCTGTCTCTCTTTGTCTCTCTGTTGAGCTGAGTTATTTTGATCCCAATGGAAGAGTTCCTTCATTATGCATTGTTTGATATATATATTCTCCTATGTATACCTTCTCTGGTTTTTGTTTTGCTATGATTTGGATAAATGGGTTTCTTTGCTATTCACTGTGTGTTCATTGTGGAAGTGGTATTTAGTGGAAAAGGGATCAAACCTTGGATATAGAGCTTATAGTTTGGGCTTCCCCCCTCCCCCCAATAATGAAAAATAGCAATCAGAAGTTAGATTGAACCTGGTCATACCCCTTAGATGATAGATAGATAGAAAGATAGATAGATGATAGATAGGTAGATAGATGGACGGACAGACGGATGGGCAGACAGATAGATGCTAGATAGATAGATAGATAGATAGATAGATAGATAGATAGATGGACGGACAGACGGATGGGCAGACAGATAGATGATAGATAGATAGATAGATAGAGTCAATAGATAGAATTCCCAGTACTTAAGAAACATTTTGTAGAATGGATGCTATTGGAATTGGACTGATGATGTCCCTTTCACTTAGTGGGGATTCTTCCTTCACTCTGTAGTTTTGGGTTTTGTTTTGTTTTTTACCAAGTCCAATACCATAAGCCAGTGGATCCTTCAGGCCACAGCTTACATGGCCCCTTCCCTAGAAAGTCTTTCTATGGGACCCTAGATACCTAAGTACCCAGTATACCACTGCTTCTTAGAGGATCTCTTTCTGTTTTCTATAGTTTTTTTATTATTTGCACAGCTCACTTGGCGCCTAGCATCAATTGCCTTGTAATGCTGTTTATCTTTTCGTATATAGTGGTCATCTAATCTTGATTTTAAATTGACTTTAGGGTAGGGGTCATGTTTCCTATTTCTCAGTATGCTTCACAGTGACTGTGTCCTTGATTTAGAACAAGAGGTTTCCTGGGTTTTTATTGTTATTGTTGTTGTTGTTATCAGATCTGTGCTTTCATCCATGGTTTCTATACTTCTAGTATGGAAACTCCCTCCACCCATGTAGAACAACCACTAATGTTCAATAGTTTTCCAGAGCATTGATCTTTAATGGACATACCCATGGTCACACAGCAAGTATGTGATAAAGGACAGACTTGATCCCAAGTTTTCCTGTCTCCAGAGTTGGGCCTCCATCCAAACACCACTCATTCTGCCTCTTTTTAGACCATTAATATTGTTTTATTCTCATTGAATGACTATTCCCATTGATAACAGCTGAGCAAAAGTGTAGCTGTGTGCTACCAGAAAGTGCTATAAATACTAGTAAACATCCCACCAAGATAAATATGTTTACCTGCCTTCTCTGGAACATATGGGCTCACAGCCTCAGAGTGGGTTGTATGGAATCTTTTACAGGAATCAGTGTCAAACTTTCTGAAGAGCTAAACAAGTTTTGACCAACAAGTAACAAGCCTGGCAGCCTTCATTTTATAGGTAAGGAAAGTGAGGCCTGGTGGAATGACTTGTCTAGACTCCCTCAATTGATTGATGTCTAAGCCGGGACTAGACCACTGGCATTCTGACCTCACTTTCTCCTATTGTGCCACAGTGAATCCCCCTGATGTCTGGCTCAGATGAAAGAGTCTAGAAGAAAGGAATTGGAGACAGAAATGGCAAACCACTCCAGGATCTGAGTTAAATTCAGCCTCAGACACTTACTAACTGTGCGACCCTGGGCAAGTCATTTAACCCTGTTTGCCTTAGTTTTCTCATCTGCCAAATGAATTGGAGAAGGAAATAGCAAACCACTCCAGTATCTGAGTTCAAATTCAGCCTCAGATGCTTACTGTGTGACCCTGGGCAAGTCATTTAACCTTGTTTGCCTCAGTTTTTCTCATCTATAAAATGAGCTGGAGAAGGAAATGACAAGCCACTCCAGTATCTTTGCCAAGAAAACCCCCCAAAAGGGATCACAAAGAGTCAGACACAAGTGAAAAAACAATTAAGCAACAACAACAAACCTAGAAGAAAGAGCCTAGGTCTGAGTGATTCCTTTGGCACAGCACCCAAAACACCATCACAGGGCCAAGGTCAAGGTGATGTCGAGGACCTTCATCAGCCAGCCAGCGAGCAACAAATATTTATGAAGTGGCCCCTCCTTGTCAGGCACTATGCTAAGGACTGGGGATACAAAGAAAGGCGAAAGACAGTCCCTGCCCTCAAAGAGCTCACAGTCTAATGGGGCAGACAATGTCCAAATGACTGCATAAACAGGATAAATTAGGAATCATCAACAAAAGAAAAGTATGAGCATTAAGGGAGGTGGGAAGAGCTTCTTGCAGAAGATTTTAGGGAAGTCAGAACAATGAGGAGGGAGAGATTTCCTAGCAGAGGGGAGAGCAAGGGAAAATTCTAGGAACAGGCAAGGAGATGGACTATCTTAGTAAGAGAAATGACAAGGAGGCCAACGTCATGAAGTCTTTCAACGAGGATAGAGATGTGGACAGTCATGATACGTAAAGAAGTAGATTATATTGTAGCCTTAAACGTCCAGCCTTGTTCCCTGATAATGGGGAGAGACAGGGATTGGTGCTGAGTTGACCATAGCTCCCATTCCTAGAGAAAAACATTGATGCCTCTCAGCATTCCCTCGACTGGCCACTCTTGTGGAAACTATAGAGCACTCTGGTCAACCTTTGATCTCCAGAGCACCTGGAGCTAGTTCTGCCTCATCCAAGAGTTCTAGGTGCACCAAAGCGGGGTGGGGGCAGTTGGATTCCTCTTTGTGTTCCGGTTTCTTGTTCTGTGATGTGGGGCTGTGAAACACTATGATAACACATCAGCGAATCCGTAGAATATCCCAGCACCTGGGCTGACAGAAAGCCAGATTCCAAGTTGTCTTGTCTTATACGATTCTGATTCATATTTCTCCATAAACAGCAACAACGGCAATAGTTAGACATGGAAATTAGACATTTGTGATCTCATTTGATCTCACCACAGCCCTGTGAGATAGGTGCTAGTTTTATCCCCACTTTACAGATGGGGAAGCTGGGGCTGAGAGATCATGTGACCCATGCCTAGTGCCTATGTGCCAGGCACTGTGTGTGCTAAGTGCTTTATGATTACTATTATCCTTTCTACATTGTGACTTTCCCCGTCAAGGTTTCCATATTTTGTGGGTTGGCATAAGAAATTTAAATGGGAATTTTGGGGGAGTTTTGCAGAAGCCACAGATGACACACGAAGACTGGCAGATGACACAGAAAAAGTTTAGAAACTTGGAAATGCATAAGATGCATGTATAGCATTGTGTAATATCAGCATATTTTATCTTTTAATTCGATAATTTAGACTTCTTCTCTGGTGAAGGAAGGGCTAATTTTTTTTTTTTACTTTTTGGAAGGGCAATTGGGGTTAAGTGACTTGCCCTAAGTCACATGGCTAGTAAGTGTTAGGTGACTGAGGTCAGATTTGAACTCAGGTCCTCCTGACTCCAGGGCCACTGCTCTACCTAGCCACCCCAGGGCTAAAATTTTTAATGCAGATTTTCCAAATTGTGGAAGGCACTGAGCCCCTAAGTCCCATGATATGTGGAAGGGATAACTGGATTATTTTATCTGAGCCTAAGAACAACCCTGAGAGTTAAGTGCTATTCTTTTCCCCATTTTATAGATGAGGAAACTGAGGTTAAATGATTTGCCCAGGGTCATAGAACTAGTAAATATTTGAGGCTAGATTTGAACTCGGGTCTTCCTTATTGGAGGCCCACCACCCTAGCCACTGCACACATAGCTTCCATATTCCACCAAGGATCTTATGTAACATACTAGGAATCTTCCCCTGGTTCTTTTAACGTCTCATTGATATGAGTCCAGTCCTTGAACCATTGAATTATTACCCCTTGCTGCCAGGAAAGTGACCTGTCCACTTTCTTTTTAGTTGCATGTGTCCCCCATAATGTCCTTCATGTTCCTTATGATCCTAGAATCACTGGATTTTAAACCTGAAGTTTCCTTAGGGACCATCCAGTCCAATCCCATTTTCTTTTTTTCTTTTTTTTTTTTAATAATTTTTTAAAATTGGAGATTTCCTCGTTTTGGTTTTTTTTTTTTTGCCTTTTTTTTTGGAGGGGGGAGAGCAGGGCAATTGAGGTTAAGTGACTTGCCCAAAGTCACATGGCTAGTAAGTGTTAAGTGTCTGAGGCCGGATTTGAACCCTAGCAACCCCCAATCCTTTCATTTTCTAGAAAAGGCTCAGAGTAGTTAAGGGATCTGCCCGCAGATTCAGATCCCCTCTCTACATTGTGTGATGTCATATTTCCCAGGGGTGGGAAGTCATGGCCCATTGTGGTTTTGTTAGTATCAGGTCTTCTTTTCCTACACTAGCTGGTAGATATATCCCCTTCTCCCCTGTTGACTGACTCATTGAGTTATTGCCTCTATACCATCAGCACTGCCCTCATAGAGAGGGACCCAGAAGGATTCTTCTAAGGGCACTTGGGATTCAAAGAAAGTAGAGATCTGTATGGTTGGGATGATTAAAGAGGGAAGGCTTTGTCCAGGAAAAGGAACCTTGGAGGATGAGTTACATTTAGATATTGAAAAGGGTCAATGGGGGTGGGAGGTGGCAGGCAATACAAGTCAAAACCAGGATGGCGGGGGGATGTATTTGTTGGACAATAAGGAGACCCGCTTGGCAGGTCTCCTTATTATCATTTTAAGGAAAATCAGCCTTGCAGGGACACTCAGGATCAATTCAAAATAGAAAAGACTATCCAGGAGAATGTTACAAGTAGTCCAGGTGTGAAGCAATCAAGATACAGACTAAGATGGTGGCAGGGGAAACAGAATAGATGAACAAAAAGAGAAACATACTGTTTCTTCTTCTCTCATCCCACTTCGCAGATGGAACTGAACTGATTTCCTCTCCTGCTCTGCATATATTCCAGGACCCCCTTTGTTTGTTGAATTATTCTCAGCCTTTCAGAGGTGGAGTTATTTATTTTGTATGTACTGCCCTCTTAATTCTCTCTGCTGCTTCCATCTGCTAAGTTACATTGATTCTCCCATCTTCCCCCTCTCTGCCTTTGCCATGTAATTTTGAGAGGCGTAGACTTCTCTCACATCCTGCTCTCTCCCACTCTTCAGCCGCTCCAGCTCCATGAAACTGAGTCTGCCCACCCGCCTTTCCAACGCCCTTCTCTGCTATTCTGTAAGCAGTCCCAGAGGAAAATAAAAGGGGTATGAGTCGTGGTAATGGTGGAGGGAAGAAGGGCGTATGATGATATAGCCCTTCAAACTGAAGGCTGCCCAGCTAATAGTGTTCAGGCTGTCCCTGGAAGCCCCCCTGATTGGAAAAGAATAGGGAGCTACTGCATATCACTGTGGAGGGGAAAGTAGCATGGCCACACTTTAGAAAAATCCCTTTGGTAGTTGTGTGGAGGATATATTGCAGTAAAAAGTGACTGGAGGCAGAGAAACTAGGTAGAAGGCTATTATAGACCAGACAAGAAGTGAAGAGGTTCTGAATTAGGATGGTGGCCGGGGGAGTGCAATGGAGTGGGAATATAAGAGAAATGTGGCAAAGGTTGGAGTGATAAGCTTAGAAAAAAATTAGGAGAACATTGTGGTCCCTTGTGGTCCCAACACCCTCGGATGAACACCCAGAACAGAGCAGCGTGATTGCTTTCCCTTCCAAACAGATTAAGACAGCTCAAAAGGTATCTTGGCTATCAAAGAGCCCTGAAAACCACAGCAGTTCATGTCATCGCATAAGTGAATTAGAAACATATGGAGCACATTTGCTTTTGACTGTGTACTATTTTAAGAGGGAAAAGTACTTAAAATATGTTTGGGCTTTTTATGAATCCCAAGATGTAGAAAAAAAAAATAGCCTGAGTTGCCAATTGCATGGGGTGTAACAGAGAAACTCAGTGGTGTCGGCCAAGGGAGAGGAGAACCGAGCCAGCCAGAATGGCCTGATACTTTTGAAAAGTGCCTTTTAGCCCATTTCTCCAGGAACCAGATGGAATCTTTTTTTGTATGTCAGGCCATACCTGTGGTCAGAGTCTCACCACAAATCTACCTAGCCATCCCCACGTGCCAGAAGTGCCAAGGGGATATTCACTCTGTTAAAGGATTGCAACAGGACATTTTGGCCAAAGTGGCTTCATTACCTCATGGTACAGTGGGAAAAGTCCCGGGTTAGAAGTCAGGAGATCCAAGTTCTAATTCTGGTTTTTGCTACTGTATTATATGAGTATGTTAATTGTTTAAATATGCAGATATGATTTGAAAGTGGTGCAGATAGAAATGATCTGAGGTTTGGATGACTTTTATAAAAAGGAGGAGGGATATATATATATATATATATATATATATATATAAAACCCCATATATATATATATATATATATATATATATATATATATATATATATATATATATATGACCAGTAGTCTAGCTTTGGGGTGGAGGGTATGGAAAAGGAAAGGCAAGAAACAGAATTCACTGGAAAGTCATCACCCTGGTGATGTCATTGGTCCTCTTCAAGAATGAAGGGCAAACAACAAGAAGACCAAGGCTGAACCATCTCTCACTCCAAGAGGGGTATCAGTCTAGAATTATATCTATCTGCCACCCCTCAAAATATTTTTAATATAGGGGTATGATTCTTAGGGATCCAGAAGGAAAGCCACTTCCCTGATCACTTGTAAAGGAGAGGGTAACCCTTAGCTGATATTCAGAGGTTTAGCCCCTTCACACAAGGGTTACACAAAAGATCATCACAAAGAGTAAATAAGGAATAAACCCATTTATTGAAGAAAAATAGCAAATAGAAATTGCAGAGGTTCTACAGATTAGAATATATCAAATACAAAAAAGTAAATGAATTCTTCATCTGGGAGTGAGATAACACCTCAGTTTACAACAGGAGAATGATGTCACCTGAGAGAAGTCTACTCTCATCGATTCTAGAGTTGCAAGCCCTGGAGGTCAAGGAATATAATGGGTCACAAAAAGCCTCATGGTTCTGAGAGCTCCAGTCCACCATTCTAAAGTCTCTGTCTTGTGTTGCTTTTTGTCCTTCATTTTTGAAGAGGAACAATGACATCATGGGGTGATGACTTGCTTGTGAATTGGATTTAAATAAGGCAAAGTTGCTTAAAGACATTAGCTCCTCTGTCTCTTCCAGAGTCATCTAACCTCAGTAGCAAGACAAAAGTCAGGATGACTGGTGATGGCCCAGGATGCAGTGAATGGCCTTGGCATCTTCAATGGTTGACCAAGCTCTAAGAGCTCTACAATGCCAGCTTCATGGTTGTTGGAACAACTTGTTCTCAATAGCCCATTCTGCCAGAATGTTTGTCTTTGTCTGCTTGGGGTAGATACCCCTGTAACTGTAATAGGTTTGAGGCCTACTGGTTTAGCTGTCTGCTGAGATAATTTTACCAGGGTGTGATGGATATTCCTGTTACAGTTTCTTGTAGCCACAGGGGAGAGTGGAGTGACCAGCACCAAAAGTGGATGTGTAGCCCTACAAAGGGCTTGGCAAGCCCTCATATCAGAGGTGCTAGTCCTCCCTGAACACCCCCACACACCTGTCTCATAACTGCCTCCCTGGAGGTACCTCTCACAGTCCTTACATCAACTGAAGTAAAGTTCTTAAAACAGGTTCTAAATGTCATATTCAGCATTTCCTCCACCAATTAGGAGGCATGTCTTCCTCCAAACAACAGCAGGAAGCATAAGTTTTTAAAGGCACCACCCAAAGCAATATTAACAAATCAACTGTGTCATCACAGGAACATTACTTACTCTTATTTCCCTTATCTAAGAAGTGAAGGTATTAGATTAGATATTCTCCTAACAATCCATGATCTTACTTGAAAGTTTCCCTTCTTTCTCTCCTGGACTCATTACAAGGCCTTCCCAAGTTAGGCCAAAGTTAGTACCCGAAATGACCATCATTTGTTTAATTTGTCAGAAATCAAAAGAGCTTAACCTCTTCCAAGAAGCATTTCCTGACTTCTTCAAGTCCTATTGCTCCTTCCTTTGTATGAAATTTTATAATATTAGAAAAGAATGAGAGAAAGAGGAAAAGGAAGAAGATGATGAGGAAGAGGAAGAAGAAGAAGAAGGAGAAGAAGAAGAGAAGAAGGAGGAGGAGGAGAAGGAGGAGAAGGAGAAGAAGGAGGAGGAGAAGAAGAAGGGGGGAGGAGATGGGGGGAGGAGGAGGAGAAGGAGAGGGCAGCTAGGTGGAACAGTGAATAGAGCACTGGCCCTGGAGTCAGGAGGACCTGAGTTCAAATCTGACCTCAGACACTTAACACTTACTAGCTGTGTGACCTTGGGCAAGTCACTCAATCCCAATTTCCCTGCCTTCTCCCCTCCAAAAAAGAAAAAAAAAGAGGAGTAGGAGAAGACATTTTTACAGTCTTTTACTTAGTTAAACTTCATGTTAATCCTATGAGGTATTAGATGTATTAGAGCAGCTAGGTGGTATATAGTGGGTGGAGCTCCAGGCCTGGAGTCAGGAAAACCTGAGTTCAAATCTGGCCTCAGACACTAGCTGTGTCTCTGGGCAAGTCACTTGACTCCATTTGCCTCAGTTTCCTTGTCTACAAAATGAACTGGAGAAGGAAATGGCAAACCACTCTGGTATCTTTGATGAGAAAAACCCAAATGAGGTCAGGAAGACTCAGACAGGACTGAGCAATAATAACAAACACTAGGTATTATTATCCTCAAGGCAGCAAGGTAAATGCATGACAGAACTAAGACCATGCCTCCTGCCTCCTGGTCTAGGGCTCTTTCTATGCTGCTCTCCTAGCTTAAGAAGAGAGGGATGACACCGCCCACTTTGGCTTGGAACTGATTGGATTTCTGATGAACCTCAGGCTTTTTTTTTCCTTTAGCATCAACTGGCATTATATTGTTCCCTTTCCTGAGCTGCCTTCCTGACTCACAAGCCAGCCACATGGTCCCTACAGCAATGTGTTGGTGTGGTGGAGGGAGGTGCCAAAGCACCCAGCTCTTAGTGCCCTAGGGATGGCTCTGTTTCCAAACCCTCTCTCTGCTGTGAGTCAAACGATCTTTCAAAGCTGCCTGTTCCTTCCCATATGGAGGCTGTTCCCAGGGGTCCAAGAGATTTGAAGAGATTTAGAAAACGCTGATGATTTAAGAGAGGGGGAAAGATAATGTGGCAGGTGAAAGATGAAGTGAATGAGAAAACAAAGGTTCAGTCTTCCAAGCATATCGATTTATTAAGCAATGCATGCCAAACACCCAACAATGGGACCAAGCCCTTTCCTCAGTTTAGGGCTGGACTTCATATACAGGGGGAGAAAGACTTTTATACATTAAAAACAATTAAATAAGACAAATTAATTAAAGGAACTAATACAACAGCAGTAATGTGATTTCTAATTGGATGAAAGATTAAGCAGAGGTGGGGAACCTGCAGCCTCAAGGCCACATGTGGCCTTCTAGGTCCTTAGGTGGGGCCCTCCTCACCCTCCTCCTCCTTCTCCTCCTCCTCCAAGTTTTCCAGAACAAATCCTTTTATTAAGGGGATTAGTTCTGTGAAGTTTGGATTCAGTCAAAGGGCCTCAAGGCTGCAGGTTCCCCACCCCTGGATTAGAGACTTTCCTAGTCGGGAGAGGAAAAAGGAACAGGTACAGTCCCTGAACTCAGAAAAGGAGCTGTTCTCCTTCCCAAAGTGTCTGTAAACAATCAAAGGAACATGGAAAAAATAACTAATTGACCAGTGCTGGGCCAGTTTTCAGGTAAGATATATGGGCTGCTTGAAATGTATAATTGTGAGAAAACTCCTTGCATCAATCTTCAGATCTGACTGGTTTCTGGTCAGCATCACCTAGGTTCTTAGTTAAGGGTATCAAAGCAACAGGTGGAGGTGGTCCAGCTTCTCAGCCATGCAGGGCCAGGGTCAAATAATTCAACACAGTTTTCTCCCAATTTTTACAATTGAATTGTTTCCTTATGAGATAGAAACTGGACAAAAGAGCTGATTCTAATTCATTGGGGGATTAATTTTTATCACTTTGAGGAAATTTCCACATAAGGACATAAAAAAAAAACCTATCTGGGGTAGCTAGATGGTGCAATGGATAGAGCATTGAGCTTGGAATCTGGAAGACTCATCTTCAAGAGTTCAAAACCGGCTTCAGGCACTTACTAGCTGCTTGACCCTGGACAAGTCACTTAACCCCATTTGCCTTAGTTCCTTGACTGTAAAATAAGCTAGAGAAGGAAATGGCAAACCACTCCAGTAGCTTTGCCAAGAAAACCCCAAAATGGGGTCACGCAGAGTTGGACATGACTGAAATGACTGAACAACAACAGTATAACTGAATAGAAAGGGAAATGAGCTACGTTCAGAATTGAGTCACAAGATGGAGTCAGTGTGGTTCACCCAGTTCCCATAATTAACCACTTGCTGCCCTAATCCTCTCAATGGATAGATGAGCAGATAGATAAGACAGATAAACAGATAGCTGCAGAGAAATACATATATAGACAGAGAGAGATACATATAATTATAGAAATACAAGTAGAGTGATATAGGGAGACATAAATACAGATACAGACAGATATAGATAGATAGATAGGCCAAATCCAGCCTATCACTCACTTTTGTTTTTTGATGTGCTCTCTCTCTCTCTCTCTCTCTCTCTCTCTCTCTCTCTCTCTCTCTCTCTCCCTCTCACCAAAGAAGCTATTCCTTCCACACTCCTTCCTCAGCTGTACTTTTGATGGGGTACAGGCTCTAGGAACCCCCAAGAGCTCTCCTTGAATCTTCCAATTTGCTGAGGCATTCGTTGTCTTTCATTATGGCTCTGCCCAAATCTCTATCCCTCCTTTGTCCAGCAACTTCCCACCCAAGATCCTCCCAAAATATTTATACCCAAATCTGTTACACCCTTGAACTGGCCTAGCCTGTAGTCTCCTGGTAGCCTCCAGCAAGTTCCCACCTTTACTGAAGTCTGACCTCATTGACTCCTCCTGAAGATCCTCCCTAAACTCATTATGGGAGTCTGTCCTCATCTGACTCCTCCTCTAGACCACCCCTAGATTCCTCCCACAACCTCTCTGTATTTAAGACCCGATCTTGTCTCTGTGTGGTGTGCGAGTGCCATAGAATTTCTAGCAGACTTGCTCTGTGTCAGATGATTCTGGCCCACTTGTCCAATACAAGCTCTACAGATACTGAGGCTCCTTAAGAGTCTACCCAATATGGCAAACTTTTAATAAACTTTGCTTTTCTTTGGCTGAGAGAAGACTTGAGTCTAATTCATTTGACAGGACCCGGCATGTTGGTGTCACACACCCCTAGCCCAAACCTCATTATTTTATGATGACCCTCTTCCCTTTGACTTTTTGAAAGAAAAAAAGGGCTTGTATGTGGGGCAGGAAGGGGTTAAGGCTGAGGAGGGCCTCCTGATCTGACTGCAAATGGATTTGGGGCTGCAGGGACTGAGGCACAGGGGAAACATGTGTCCTACTAGTTAAATGACTCCCCAGGGAAAATGTTTTCTTTCCCTTTGCAGAGGGAGACTGGTCTTTGATTTTTGGTTTGGTTTGGTTTGTCTATTTTTAAACATCATTACTAACCCAGCTTTTTCTCTTATTCTTTCTACCTTGTACTTTACCACCTCCATGAATTTGCTCTCCTTGTTTCATATGCCCCCTTCTCCTCTCCCCCCCTCACCCAGCCCAGTTCCAAGGCCCTTACCTCCTCCAGGAAGCCTCCTTTAATAAACCCAACCCACAGGGATGTCCCCTTTCTCCTAGCTCCTGAAACTTCTTTTTAATCTAAACCAATCACCCCACATAGCTCTGCATTGCTTGATGATTATTTTTGTTCCGTTGTCTCATTATTTAGCTTTTTGTATATCTCATATCTTGTCATACATACAGATGGCATGTCGTTTATATCTGTATTTTTGTCTTTTTTTAACTACTGCAAGCTCCCTCAATCAGTCCATTATTTGTTTATTTATTAAGTGCCAACTGTGTGCCAGATACTATACTAGAAACTAAGGAATACAGACAAAAGTGAAATATCCTCTGCCCTCAAAGGGAGAAGATACCACACACACACACACACACACACACACACACACACACACACACACACACATATGTGTGTAGATACACACAAAACACAAAATGTATACAAGACCATGGAGTAGGGGGCAGGACCATAGTAACAGGAAAAATTAGGAAAGGTCTCATGAAGAAGGTGGTACTCCAATTGAGTCTTGAAGGAGACAAGGCTTAGAAGAGCAGTAGATGAGGAGGAGGGCATTCTAAGCATGGGAGAGAAGGCAGTGCAAAGGGAGAAATGGGAAATGGAATGTTGACTAGGAGGAATGGTCAGTGTGACTAGTCCACAGGGATCATGAAAGGGAGTAATATGGAATGAGACTAGAAAAGTAGTTAGGGCCAGATTGTGATGTGTCTTAAAAGCTAAACAGATCCTAGAGGTGATAAGGGAGACAATAGGGTTTTCTTGCCTTTATTGAAAATCACTGGCAGCCATATCTATGGAGAATCAATTAGAAAGAGGAGAGTTTGGGTGACGGTAATTAGAGTCTGAACTCAAGTGATGGCGGTGCAGGTGGAGAGAAAGGGAAAGAAACAAGAGGCATCTCGGAGAAAGACCAAATGTTCGGCAACGGAATGGATTTTCGAAGTGAGGGAGAGTAAAGAGTTGAATTTGTTAACCTGGATGACTAGAGTAATGGTAGTTCCCTTGACGGAGCTAGGAAAGTTCAGAAGTGGGCTAAGTTTTGGGGAAGAGATGGGTTCTGTTTTGCATGAGATACCTGTGGGCCATCTAGCTTGGAATGTCCAATGGCATCAGAACTCAGAAGAGGCATTAGTAATGGATGGATAGATCTAGGAGTCACATACACAGAAGTGATCATTAAACCCATGGGAGCTTTACAAGAGTACTTAGAGAGAAAAGTAGGGGCTTGGCACAGAATCTCAGGGTACACTGATGGGATGTGTTTGGAATGATGGGCTAGCACCCTGAGAAGAAACAGACAGGTAGAAGGAAGCACTCAGTCAATAACTATGAATTTATTAATAATCCCAGGCAAAGATTTCAAAGAGAGGCTCACAAAATCTCAGAGTTGGTAGGGACCTGAGAGTTTCATACCTATCTGAAAAGGAATCCTTTCAAAAGCATCTCTGAGGAGAGGTCATTTGCTTCTGCCTGGAGTCCTACATGAAAAGCAGGAAGTTTGAAGAGTGTCTCTTTAGAAATCACTGTCTTTCTGCTGCCCCAATTAATTCAGTTCAATTCAATTCAATTGGATGAAAGTTTAGTTCAGGCCCTCTAGGTGCTCAAGCACAGCCCTTTGACTGAATCCAAACTCAAAGGGACTCATGTTCCCCACCCCTGATCAGTGTAAGGCATTGTATTTATCCAGGAGTGGCAATAAAAAAACGACCCTTGCCTCGTTCCCCCCCCTCCCCCAGGAGGTTGCATTTTAATTGGGATGATACAACAAGAATAGAAGTAAAGACAAAGTGTGTCCAAGGCCCCACTCAAAACAAAACAAAACTCCAAAAGTTCAAAAGAAAGCCCCCTCCCTCTTTGGGGGGAAGGGGAGTGGGATGGAAAGAAAAACAATTGGAAAAAAATTAATTTTAAAAAAAAATGAAAAAGGACCCCTGAGTGATAACCGTCTTCTTCTCCATTCAGACCTTTCCTTTTGAAGCAAGGATTTTTTTGTCTGCTTGGGATTCTTCATTAATGAATAAGTTTTCCATATTTTGTTAAGTTTACAATCTCATTTGCATCAAAACCCTGAAGCCCTATCAGTTCATAGCAGGCTCCATATATATCCCCTTTTCTTGTTCAGTTCTTGTTCATTTCTTTTATGGTTCTTTTAATTAGCAGATTTAATAATAATCTCTTTTATCATGATAGCCATGGAGGTAGTTTGGTAGACAGAGCTCTGGGCTGAAGTCAGAAAGACCTGAGTTCTAGTCCAGCCTCAGAGACTTACTAGCTGTGTGACCCTGGGTAAGTCACTTAACCCTATTTGCCTAAGTTTTCTCAATGGTAAAACTGAGGATAATAATAGCACCTACCCCTTAAGGTTGTTGTGAGGATCATATAAGATAATATTTGTAAAAAGGTATTTTCACAGTGCCTGGCATACAGTAAGTGCTGTATAAATGCTCATTCCCTTCCTTTCCTTTTTTATGCTTTGAATCTCATTTTATCTTCATGCCACTCCTGAGATACGCAGGTCAAGCTCGGGCTCTAGCTGTGACCAACACCAATGAGTTGTTTGATCTTGACCCCTATGGACCTCTGTTTCCTAATCTCTGAAAAAGTAGTATGGAGCAGATGATCTCTAAGAGCTCTTCTAGTTCTGAAATTCATGACCACTATGCTATTTTACAGATGAACAAAACTAAGGCCCATAGCGGGAAAGGGACTAATCTAAACTCACAGAGAAAATCATTAGCAGAACCAAGCCCACAGCACTGGCCTCCTGATTCCTAGCCCAGTGTTTTTTTCATTAAGAATTTCAATGAGGCCACCAAAAACCCCCCAACAAAACCACACCCCCCACACAAACCCACAAACAAAAACCACCAACCCAACAACCCCAACCCAAACCCCAAAAACCCCCAAACCAACAACCCCCAAAAAACACCCACCAAAAAAACACCAACCACAAACAACCCCAACAAAAAAAAAAAAAAAAAAAAGAATTTCAATGAGGTTAAGGGACTCTTTGCCAATGCTAACGGAGGACACAATGACTCTGGTTCCCAAGTCTTTTGGTTGTTTTGTTGTTGTTGTTGTTGTTTTTAATCTTTCCTCCATTCACAGGAAGTTAGGGTGAACCACATCTCACCACCATCTTACATGCAAGATAATCCCATCCACTTTGTATTTTCTCTTTTTCCCTTGCCATAGCAGAGCTGTTAGAGAGGTCACAACCTGCCTCACTGTTGATTATTTCATTAACTAACATCTAATAACACTGTGCTGGACTCTAAGAAGGAGGGAAGGAAGAAAGGAAAAAAGGAAGGAAGGAAGGAAGGAAGGAAGGAAGGAAGGAAGGAAGGAAGGAAGGATGGAAGGGAGAGAGGGAGGGAGGGCAGAAGGAAGGAAGGGAGGAAGGAAGGAAGGAAGGAAGGAAGGAAGGAAGGAAGGAAGGAAGGGAGGAAGGAAGGAAGGAAGGAAGGAAAAAGGGAGGGAGGAAGGAAAAAGGGAGGGAGGAAGGAAGGAAAAAGGAAGGGAGGGAGGGAGGGAGAGAGGGAGGAAGGAAGGAAGGGAGAGAGGGAGGAAGGAAGGAAAGAAGGAAGGAAGGAAGGAAGTGAGGGAGGGAGGGAGGAAGGAAGGAAGGGAGGGAGGGAGGAAGGGAGAAGGGGAAGGAAGGAAAGAGACAAGCATTTATTAAGCACTTACTATGTGCCAAGCACTTTAAAATATCATCTCAATTGATTCTCACAACAACCCTGTGAGGCTGAAGAAAGTGAGGTAGATAGAGGTTAAGTCACTTTCCCAGGGTAATGCAGCTAATAAGTGTTGGAACCTGGATTTGAACTCAGACCTTCCTGACTCCAGGCCCAAAGCTCTACCAGCTGGTGATGGCAACCACAGGTTCAAACTCTCAAGAGGCCAAGATAAACCTGGTAATGCCTTCAGACACTCCTTATTGTTGCAACATTTTGTGTTCTGTGGCTACTCTCTACCAGTAATATCTAGAAAGATATATTCACACATACTTGGCTTCTCTTCCAGCCTTAGCAAATGGGAATAATCAATTAAATGGGGGCAATTTCAGTTTAAGTCCTAAGTCATTAGAAATGTATGGTCCATTTCAATGACATAATTTGCCTTCCTAGGGAAGAAAGACATTCTTAGATGGCTCAGAAAATGCACCCCCTACATAGGGCTCATACTTCGAACAGGCAGAAAAGGAAGCTTCCTCAATGGCTATGATTTTGAAGGTTTGAAATACAACGCCCTTCCCCCAAATATGAACGCTATCATTCCTTTATTCCTTCTGTTCCTGAATTTTTTTTAAAACATTATTTCCATATTAGTCATATTGTAAAAGAAAACACAGACCTCACTGCCCGCCCCCCCCCGCAAAAACAACAATAACAACAACAACAACAAAACAAAAACCAGAAATATAAATAAGGAAAAAAGTATACTTTGATTTGCATTCAGCTTCCATCAGCTCTTTCTCTGGAGGTGCATAGCATTTTTTATCAAAAGTCCTTTGGAATTGTCTTAGAATCTAAGACATGAATCTAAAATCATTATATTGCTGAGAATAGTTGTCATTCACATTTGTTTATTATACAATATTGCTGTTACTATGTACAATGTTCTCCTGGTTCTGCTCACTTCACTCAGTTCATATAAGTCTCTCCAGGTTTTTCTGAAACCATCTAGCCCATCATTTCTTTTTTTTTTTGCTTTTTGGAGGGCAATTGGGGTTAAGTAACTTGCCCAAGGTCACACAGCTAGGTTTTTGTTTGTGTGTGCATTAACTGTCTGAGGCCGGATCCGAACTCAGGTCCTTCTGACTCCAGGGCTGGCGCTCTACTCACTGCGCCACCTAGCCACCCTAGCCCATCATTTCTTATAGCACAATAATATTCTATCACAATTTTTTTAGCCATTCTCCAATTGATTGTTGTCTCCTCAGTTTCCAATTCTTTGCCACCACTAAAAGAATTGTTATAAATATTTTTGTACATTTAGGTCCTTTTCCCTTTTTGGTTATTAATCTCTTTGGAATACAGACGCAGTAATGATATTGTTGACCATCCACAATTTTGTAGTCCTTTGGACATAGTTCCAAATTGTTCTCCAGGATGGTTGGATCAGTTCACAACTCCACCAATAATGCATTAGTGTCCCAATTTTGCCACAACCCCTCCACATTTGCCATATTCCTTTTCTGTCATGTTAGCCAATCTGATAGGTGTGGGGTGGTACCTCAAAATTGTTTTATTTTGTATTTCTCTAGTCAATAGTGATTTACAGCATTTTTTAGTATGACTATAGATAACCTTGATTTCTTCATCTGAAAACTACCTGTTCATATCCTTTGACTATCAATTGGGGAATAAATTGTATTCTTATAAATTTGACTCTGTTCTCTTTGTATTTGAGAAATGAGTCTTTTAACAAGGAAACTTGCTATAAAATCCTTTCCCCCCTTTCCCCTTCTCCCCCCAGTTTTCTGCTTTCCTTCTAATCTTGGCCAAATTGGTTTTGTTATTCTTGAACTTTTAAGAAGCAACTGTGAATCTGGAAGCTTCTACACTGAGGGAATGAAGGGCTTGAAATGTGATATTCTGGAGGGCAAAGGAGCTGGGATTAAAACCAAGAATCACCTACCCAGCAAAACTGAGTATCATATTTCAGGGGAAAATATGGTTATTGAGTGGAATAGAGGACTTTCAATCATTCTTGATGAAAAAACCAGAATTGAGTAGAAAATTTGACATTCAGATACAAGAAGCAAGAGAAGCATGAGAAGGTAAACAAGGAAACGATATCATAGGGAACTTATCAAAGTTGAACTATTTACATTCCTACATGGAAAAATGATAATTGTAACTTATGTAACTTTTCTCAGTATGAAAATAATTGAAGGGAATAGAAATGTATGTATATATATATATATATATATATATATATATATATATATATATAAACACATATACATATATGTCTATATAGGAGGGTATATGGGCATATGAATATATATGTGAATGTGTATATATGTATATATATATATGTGTGTGTGTGTGTGTGTGTGTGTGTGTGTGTGTGTGTGTGTGTACAGGTGTACATAGATAGAGGGCACAGGACCAGTTTAATGGGAAGGGATGACAATTAAAAGGTGAAATTAAGAGGTGAGAGAGGAATATAATGGGCGTATGAATATTTATGTGAATGTGTGTATATATGTGTACAGGTATACATAAATAGAGGGCACAGGACCAGTTTAATGGGAAGGGATGATACTTAAAAGGTGAAATTAAGAGGTGAGAGAGTAATATAATTAAAGGAGATGGGGAGAAACAGATTGAGGTAAATTATCTCATGTGGAAGAGGTAAGGGAAAATGGTTGCAGAGGTGGAGAAGAACAGGAAGTCAAAGGGGAATGGGTCAACCTTATTCTCATTGAGTTTGGCTTGGGGAGGGAATGACATACACACTAAATATGGTATCTCACCCTACAGGAGAGTAGGGGGGAAGGGGATGAGAGGGAGGATGATGGAAGGGAGGGCAGGCTGGGGGGGAAGGAAGTTGGAAGCACCCACTTTTGAAAAAGGACAAGATCAAAGTAGAGAATAGAACAGGTGGGAGGTGGGATAAGAGGGAGGGAAATATAGTCAGTCTTTTACAATATATCTACTATGGAAATGTTTTGCATAGCTACACATGTACAACCTATATTGAATTGCTTATCTTCCCAGTAAGGGTGGGTGACAAGGGAAGAAGGAATGAATCTGGAATTCAGAGTTTTAAAATCAAATGTTTAAAACACACACACACACACACATATACTATTATCAATATTATCTTACATGTAAATGGGAAATAAGACATATAGGCACTAGGGCATAGAGATCCACCATGCCCTACTGGAAAGTTGGAGGGGGTATGGGAGAAGATATGGGAGAGAGCTGATTGGATGAGGGGATATCCAGTGGGATCGCTATTTTGGGTTGGTGGGTGGGGGAAAAACGGGGAGAAAATTTGTGACTCAAAATCTTACGGAAATGAATGATGTAAACTAGAAGTTAATAAAGCATTTGATAAAAAAAAGAAGCAACTGTGAAAATGCAAATACCCCTTTAAAGGGAACAACTTTTCAGTTCTTATAAGTTGATAGCTGACAGAAGTGAAAGGAACTTCAGCAGACATTTAATCCAACCTGTATCGACCAAGAATCCTATTATTGATAAAGGATCCACAGGCCTCTACTTGAAAACCTCCAGGAAACAGGAACCTACCCTATGACAAAGTAACTGATTCTCCTTTTGGATGTATCCAATTGTCAGGAAGTTTTTCCTAATGTGAAAAATTTTCTGAATCTTCCACCCATTTTTCTCACATCTGCCCTCCAGGATCAAGTGGACCAAGGTAAGTTCCTCTTCCACATGACTGTCCTTCAAATATTTAAAAATAGCTTATTACTTTCTCCATTAAGGTCTTTTCTTCTCCATGCCAAATATCATCAGCTCCTTTAATCTTGCTCTGTCTTCAGTGACTCCATTCCCATACAGTAGAAACTCCAGGTCTTTCACCATCCTGGGCATCCTCTTCTGGATGCACTCCAAATTATCAAGAGCCTTCTGGGAATGTGGCACCCCAAAATGAACACAATACTTGAGATATGATTTGTCCATGGTAGGGAGCAATACACCTACCATTGACCATGTCCTGGAAACTCTCTGCTTTAATGGAGCATAGCCTAGTGCTGGTCTATAGGGCTGCCATGTCATACACTGTTGGTTCATTGAGCTTAGTGCTTACTAAAACCATCAATAATTTAAAAAAATTTTTTTAAGCAATTGGGGTCAAGTAACTTGCTCAGGGCTACATGGCTAGTTATTTTATGTGTGGGTGCTAAGTAACTAAGGCCGGAACCAATCCCAGGTCCTCCAGACTCTGGGGCCAGCGATCTTACTCACTGCGCCACCTAGCTGCCCCAAAACCATCAATATCTTATTCAAAGGGATTGTCATCTAGCTAATTCACACCCCCAACCCTGGATCCTCCATCCAAGTCATTGATAAATTTATTGAACAGTGCAGAAGGAAGGACAAAGCCTTGGGGCATTTCATTGGAGACTTCCCTGCTTGTTGGATCTGGCCCTTTAATGCTGAATCTACCTGACTATTACTGTGAAATAGTCCACATCTTTCCATGTTCTAATCTATGTTTCAAGTGCTGGAGACAAAAATACAAAGAGTGAAATAGTCCCTACTTAACAGGAGCTTACATTCTCATAGTGGAGATAAGTATACACATACACCCCTATATGTATATATATTTCTATATGTATGCATATATATAATATATGCCCATATAAGTATGTATATGCATATGTATATTCATATAGCAAATAAATTTAAGAAGAATAAATGAAAATAAATACAAAGTAATTCAACAGAAGATAGTTTGGGAGAGAGCCTACTAGCAATTGTGATCCGGTAATTCATGTACAGGGTGGTGGTAAAACTGAGTCTTGAAGGAAGACAGAGATTCAGTCAGACAGAGGTAAGGCCAGAGGGCACTCTTGGAATGGGGTGCAGGCAATAGAAAGGCAAGGAGATGGGAGCTGGATTTTCATGTGTGAAGAACAAAGAGATAGCCAGTTCTGCTGGGTTGCAGAATGCTGAAGGGAGAGTGATGCATAATGAGGCTGAAAAGATAGACTGGGGCCAAGTTGTAAAGGGCTTTAAAAGCTAAACAGAGGAGTTTCTATTTGATCCTAGAGGCAATTGGAAGCTGTTGGAGTTATATGCTCTGATATGCCCTTGAGGAAAGTCACTTTGGCAGCAGTGTGGAAGATTAACTGGAGTAGGGAGAGATTGGAGGGATAGAGACCAATATTTGAATACAAGTGTAGAATTTGATATTTATTCCAAACGTGTCTCATTGTTTTAAACTCAGCCCAATGCTCTAGCCAGTTGAAAACTTTTGGATCTTGATTTTGTCACTCAATATATCAGCTAACCCTCCCAGCTTTATGTCAAATGCAGATATGGTAAGCATACCATCTATGCCTCCATCCAAGTAATTGATAACAATTTTGAACCATGCAGAAGAAAGGACAAGGCCTTGGAGAATTTCACTGGAAACTTCCCTGCTTGTTGGGTCTGATCAATTAATGCTGAATCTACCTGACTATTACTGTGAACTAATCCACATATTTCCATCTTGTCTGCAAGGACAGAATGAGTAGTCTTGTTGTTGGTGGGTTTTTTTTTTCAGACATTTTGCTGAAAGCTAAACATACAATGTCTACAATGCTCCCCCGATCGACTAAGTCTTGTGATCCTGTCACTGAAGGAAATGAGGTTAATTGACGTGATCTTTTCTTCATGAAGCTATGTTGGTTCTCACCAGTTCCCTTCCTCAATACTCACAAATTATCCCTTTAAAAAAATATGTTCCTGGGCGGCTAGGTGGCACAGTGAGTAGAGCACCCGCCCTGGAGTCAGAAGGACCTGAGTTCAGATGTGGCCTCAGACACTTAAAGCACACACAAACAACAACAACAACAAAAACCTAGTCGTGTAACCTTGGGCAAGTTACTTAACCCCAACTGCCCTCCAAAAAGCAAAAAAAAAAATATGTTCCACGATGCCCAAAGGACTACAAAACTGTGTATACCCTTTTGTCCCACTGCTAAGTCTATACCCCAAAGACATAAAAAAGGGAAAATGACCTATTTGTACAAAATATTTATAGAAGTACTTTTTGTGATGGTTAAGAATTAGAAATTAAGGGGATGCCCATCAAATGGGGAAAGTCTAAACAAATTGTGGTATATTACTGTGATGGCATATTATTGTACTTTAAGAAATTACAAGCAGGATGATTTCAGAAAAACCTGGAAAAACCTACATGAACTGATACAAAGTGAAGTGAGCAGAACCAGGAGAACATTGTTCACAGTAACAGCAATATTATATGATGAAGAACTGTGAATGACTTAGTCATTTTCAGTACTACAGTGGTCTAGGACAATCTCAAAGGACTAATGATGAAGTATATTATGCACCTCCAGAGAAAGAACTGATATTGACTGAATACAGACTGAAGCATGCTGTTTTTCACTTTCTTTATTTCATTCTTTTTCTTTTATTTGCATCTTCATGTACAAAAATGACTGATATAGCAATGTTTTACATGATTGCAACATGTATAACATATCTAATTGCTTACTATCTTGGGGTGGGGTGAGGGGGAAAGTGAGAGGGACAGAATTTAAAATGTAAAACTTTTTTAAAAAAAGTTAAAATTGTTTTAACATGTAATTGGGGAAGAATAGAATATTACAAATTAAAAATATGTTTCCAGAACTATGTCAGGACAAAAAAATCAAACTTCACAAAAAAGAAAACATTTACCCTTCTCTAGTATCATGGTCCTTTGTCTATTATCCATCATCTCTCAGAAATTAACAGTGACAGTAATCATATCCATTCATTTTTTTCAACATATAGCATATCTGGGCTTGGTGACTTAAATTCATTGAAGGCATCTAGGTATTTTTTCCCCATCTTCTAATTATCTTGGATTTTACTTCTCTCATAACCCTTTTAAAATCTATATTTCCCCTGTCTAAAGATCATTATCTGAGAAAACAAAAGTAAAATCAAAGTTAAGTAGTCTGGTCTTTTCTCTAGATGCCCATTTTCATCATCCTATCCTCAAACAGCTGTCTTGTTACTCTTTCTCTCGTCTTTGCCTTGCCCCTAAGGTAGCTTTAAAAAAAAAGTAGCTAGTATAAATTCATTCTAGACTTTAAGCCTTCTGACCATAATTGTATAGGGCATTTTGTTGTATTCATCATCCATTATCTATCCTTGTTTTCATTTTCTGTATCTGTTTCTATTTTTCTTTTAAAGTTTTACTGATGTCCTTAGTTTACATGTATCTTTAAAAAATCCAAACTATTTAAGAGTCTCCTGTGGAGTCACTTTAGGCAGCTCCTTCTTTTCTTCCTTTATTGGAACAATTTCTGTTTGTGTCTTTACAATGTCATCCTTGTAAACTTTAGCTAATTCCCCCTCTAGAGTTTTAGGCCATAAAATGCTTCCTGTCCTTTGTTGAAACCCTCTGAGATATACTTTCCCCACATGAGATCAGGCCTGGATTTCCTCTCCCCCATTTTGAATTCCAAGATAGGAATGGTTACTTGTCCCCTGATATGGTCACATCAGTCCACTTTTGCTTCTTATTCTTCCTCAGTGGAGAGAATCAAGTCTAAAAGATCAGTTTTCTCTCATCACTTCATCTACCTTTTGAAGGATAAAATGACCATGGTAGCATCTCATCAATTTCTCAGCTCTCTGCTTTTGGCAAAGAAAGAGTTCTACCAGATGTTTTGAATGGTTGAAATCGCCCATTATTACTGCATCTTGCCTCAATTCCAGGTTAGTTCCTCAAATTTTTCATCTAATTTCTCCTTCTGCCCAGGTGGTCTTTAGTAGAGTCCTACAACAATATCACTTCCATTTCTTTCCCCACTGATTCTTACCTCAATATTACTGCATCTACCTGTTTCCCCCCTTAGTTCTGATACCTCTACATTTATTCAACAGCAGTTACAAAACACCCCCCTGTGCCCTTAAGTTCTTCAGGATCCCCCTATGCAAGACTCCAAAATTCTCATTATTGTTTTCTAGGTTTTTCCTTGCAGCATGTTTTTTTTCCTCATGTGCATTATTTTAATTAAAATATTTTCTATTCCCATAATACTGTATCTGCCAAAAGCACTTTTGTACAAATTATCTCATATGAACCTCACGCTATCCTGTGAGGCAGGCATGCACTCTATGATTATTGTTATTATTTCCATTTCATAGATAAGGAACGTAAGGGTCAGAGAGTATGCTAGTTCTTTAAGGTCACACAGCTACTAAATCATAGAGCCCAGATGAGAATGTAGATTCAAATAATCTAATTCTTAGTTCAGTGCTCTTTCCATTATACCAAAGCTATTTCTACATGATATTAACCTTAGCAAGATTGAGTTAGGAGCAAGACTGTGATGTTTAACAACTGGGTCTCCAGATGTACTCAAGAAACATTTTCAAGTTTAATCTGCATTATTAACGTTTTCTTAAGCCTCGGCAATGAACAAATCAGTAAATTAGCCCTGATTTGTAATATTTGCTGATTTCTTAGGTGTAAATACCCACATTAAAAACCTAACAATTGTAGGGTAAGAGCTGGATCCGGTAAACATCTGGTTGGGATTATGTTTTAGGAAAAGAAATGAATACATAATAGATATCTGAGGTAGGATGGGGAAGAGACTAAGAAAGGGTATTAGAGGTAGAAGGTCTACCACTGCTGGGAGACTAATACATTAAACAAATTCATGCTAAAATGTTGGTGGCTTACTATATCTGCTTTACTTCTAACTGGATCTAAGTAGAGAGTGCTGGGGATACCTTTGTGGGAATGAAACTAGGAAAAGACACTTTAAAAAAAAAGGGAAGGCAAGATGGGTGAGGTCAGGTCAAGCCCTCATCCCTCCCAATTCACACTAGATCATAGGACTGAAGAACTAGAAGAACCCTTAGAGACCATCTTCTAGTTCTTTCATTTTACAGGTAAGGAAATTGAGGCTCACAGAGATGAAATGATTTGTTTAGCACGTAATATTTTATAGATTTTTCAAAGAAATAAAAAGATGGCACTTAATAGATAGAGATGCTTGAAGTGAATTGAATTTGATTGCCCAAAGTCATATACACAGAGGTAGCAAATGGCAAAATTGGGATTCGATCACAGATCCTCTAAATCAAATCCACCAATCTTTTCGACAGTATCAGGTTATTTTCAACATTCTGTCTTCCCAAAGTAGTAGTCTTCTTATTCCATCTTTCATCTTTCCCTTGCCCTCATAGCAACTTGAAAAAACAGAGCTTATTTTGTTATTTATAACGTCTATACCTCACCTAAGTTCATTCTAGAATTTAACCCTTCTGACCATATTTTTATAGGGCTTGTAAGAATATCATTGACTTCTCTCTTCAAGGCTCTAGTCTACTTCTGGATGCTTAAATCCCCCCATCTTCACCAATCTCACACCCTCCAAAAAGGAGTATGTGTGTTGGGGAAGGTTGGGGTGGTTACTAGTAGACTGTGTTCTCTGACAGAATCTACTCTCTTAGACCCTTGGAAAGTGAAAGGCCAGGGGGGGGTGGGGTGGGGAGGAAAGTAGTATCTTGAACAGGAGTGCCCTGAGTCTCTGGACAATCAGCCTTGGTTTGTTTCCAGACTAGCTCATAAGAAGGGTGCCCAGCAATGGTTAGGAAAACAGTGAGACCTTAAATAATTTCCATTCCCTATCTTTCACAACCTCTTTTCTCCTTCCCTCCTCTTTTTTCCCCCTCATGCCCATCCTTTTCCTCCCTCCCCCATTCCCCCATCTCTTCCCACAACTATGCAAAATTGATTTGCTATGTTTCACTCAGAACTTTGGGGAAAACCCTAATCCTCAGAGTGAAATTGGGGTGGGGGTGTGAATGCTATAAGGAAATAGGATGAAAACCAATTTGGGTGAACCACCAAGACAGAACAGTTTCTCCTAATTAGTCACCAACTTGCCAATAAGTTTCCCATCCCCTCCCCCTAACCTGTCTCTTCAGTCAGGGTTATTTTGGAAGGTTAATGGAGAGAAATGGAGCCCCTGCCTGGTCACAGACATTTTCAAAATAACCAGACCAAGTTTAGCATGTGAGGTGGGGGCTTCCCTTTCTATTTTTTTTTAAGTATGCTAAGCTGTTTCTACTTCCTGTCAGCTCTGCTTAGATAATTAAAGGTTTAGAAACATCTGTGACAGGATCCGACAAGGTGAAGGAAAAACATTACAAAGTCAGCAAAGTGCCTTTGGGAACCTTCCCACCTCCCCCTTTTACCCTTCTGCCTTCCTCCTCCTTGTTTCTCCAGTACTTTCCTCTGGTCCCTCTTCCCCGGCCAATGAGCCCTGTGCACAGCTCCTAAAGGCCCTTACTCTCAGCTGGCTGTTAACCTCCCCCCCACTCCCAAGATGGCAGCTGATAGTTTAAATGGTTATTCCTCCCCTAGTTATTTGTTGGGAAAAAAAAGTATAAAAAGTTCAAGATCCACAGAACTAGATTCCTAATACCAGAATTTCCCACATTATGGCATGTTGGTGTCTGTGTAGAGGGGAGGGAGTTGGGGTATTCAGGGATTACTGATATCCCACCTAATGGTGTTCAAGCCACTACACGATGTGTTTTGTACAAGTCATTTTCACTTGGGCACGATCATTCTAGAGGAGGTTTCTCCCAAAGAGCCTGGCCTGAGCTGCCTTCCACAATCCAGTTGGAGGATGAAAGCCAATGCCATTTTCCACTCAACCTCCATTCCACCTTGAGTTTCGACCTAATTAGGCATTACCAAACCACAATTTGTGCCATCTCATCTGTGCTTCTTTCCCTGAGTAGGTAACCAAGGAGCAGCCTCAAGATGGATATATCCAGGAAGCAACCTTTTGGGCTCTGAAAGGTCTGAAAGTCCTGGGAGACCTTCAAGGAGAAAGAACAGTAGATGACAGGAAGGGAAATATTAAATCACAGAGATTAGACCAGTAGGATCAGTAGCATCTGGCTAGGACTGGGAGAGATACACAGAGGACAGACACAGGGAGAAAACAGCTTCAAGCAGTGTGACCCTTTCCACCAAAGATGAATGCCAATTATGGATTCAAGAAAAAATGCCCAGACCTTAAAAGAACAGGTGTTATGTTGCCCTTTGGGTACCTTACCTACCACTGTGGGGCTCATTCTTCCTATAGACACTGTGTATTTGTGGGAAAGTATATTCCAGGTTTCAGAGGGAATGATTTATTATATCAATCATTCTTGCTATGTCATTTGATTAAATGTCTTTGCTAGAAGTTAATTAAGTCTACTGGTTGCTAGTTAGTGGGACTCGGGAGCTAGTGTTAGTTTAGCCCCACAGGGTTATCCCTAGAATTTTGAGAGTAACAGTCACCCCTCTGGGGACCGAATCTGTGAAAGAAAAGTAGGGGTTGGGGGAGTAGCCCTGGAGGAGGTATTACAAACACACACACACACACACACACACACACACAGAGTTTAATGATCCAACTCTTACCCCTTCTTCCAATGCCATCTCCTTCACAAAGCTCTCCCCAACTTTTTTCCATTCCTCATGGGCATCCCCTCTCTGTGCCATATAAAATATCACAAAAACCTCCCAATTGATGACAATGATGCCTGGTTGCCGGCTGTGTGAGTTGTAAGATGCCAAGAGCACAGGTGGAATCTAAGGTTCACCCAATTCAGCCTCCTCACCCAGAAAAGTACATTGAGGCACAGAACCCAGACTTGACCCATGGAATGGAGCAGGTGTGTAACAATAGGCAAGCTGCAAAGAGATTGACTTCTGAGTGGTTTGGTGAGAAAGCCACAGTAGAGAAAGACCAAAATTTGGGCAAAGTTCAAAGGTTGCCACTATATTTATTACCATCTGCCTTTTTTGAACTTGTGGGTCAGCTCTTCTTCTTACTGCCTTGAGTACGTAGTTTCTATCCTCTGTACCTTAGTTCTATCACCTGTAAAATGTTGGGGTGGTACCAGATGATCTCTTTGGTTCCTTTTAGCTTTAAGTCTATGGTTCTATAATATCATTCCTCAAATTTCATGGAAGCCAAGGATGGATGTGTTGAGTATATTTTTGGACTCATAATTTTGTGCTTCATAGAATCAACATTTTTGTAATTTTAAAGCTTTTTATCTTTAGAAAGTAACTTATCTTTGAGGTCACCTTATTAGATGGTCAATATAAAAATATATCTCATAGAATTTGGAAAAGGTAAGCACTCTAAAGATAGGGGGTAGTATTATTATTTAATATTACTATTTTCACATATTTATTATAATTTATATAATTATTATTTAATAATTAATAAGTAATCAAATTAATCATCCTTCTCAAACTTCACAGAATTCCTAAAATCTGTGACTTTAGTGAAGGTTTTAAGGAAATAAAAACAGGAAAAGAAGGTTCAGTATTTGATTACACACTTCTTGAAGTTTCTTTCTGAAAACAAATTTGATGAACTCATCCAAGGGCTAGGACTCCCTAATGTACAGCATGCTTTGGAAAGATGACAGTTATTCATTAGTGTATGTGAGTCAATCAAACACATTAGAATCCTATTTTCTCCAAATTGACTTGATCTAATCAGCTACCCTGGGAAAGGGTACCAATCACCCATCTGCATCTGCTGAGTCCAAATTTGGAAAATGCCAGCGAGCTCTGAGGTAGCTACTGCCACAAGACCATCAAAACAGGATGCCAGAGTCCCTTTCAAGCTTTTAATCATCCACTTTCCAAGTAAGGCCCTCTCCCCAGGCAGAGTGGGAGGCTGCCTATGTGGGAGATAACAAGGGGACCTATTTCCCTCTACTTCTCCACTCACCCCCAAATCTTCTCACATTCATTGGTAACTGCCTGAAATGCCATCATTATAGCTCTAATGACTTAAAGTTTTGACTGAATGCTTATGATTACTAAGCTGTTTGAAAGAGATCTCTGAAAGATTCTGGAGAATGGAAGAGATGCCTCAAGACTAGAGGAGGAAAAATGTTTCAGTCTTCAAAAAAAGGGAAGAAAATTACATCTGCAAATGACAGGCTAGTGAACTTGACTGAGATGGCTGGTGAAACTCTATAATGTATTCTAGATGTAAGTGAACACGTAGAAAAGGAAGTGGGTAATCACAAAGAGAGAGTAAGGCTTCATTAAGGTCATAACAGATTAACTTCATTTTTTTTTTTGGTAGGGTACTAGACTAGTGGATTTGGTATGATAGGATGAGGGCTCTTTATCAGCATTACTGAAAACTTATTGAGTGTTTAAAAGTTTACAAACCCTGTCAGATAGATAATGAAATATCATTCTCACTATTTTAGAGAAGGGGAAACTGAGGCACTGTGGTTGTTGTTGTTTAAAGTAATAGGTTTCAAACATATGACCCATAGGCTTGCATGAGGCTCAAACCAGACTAAAATGTAATTGAGAAATATTTAGCAACATAGATAAAAATATAAGAAAACATAGACAATATTACGTTTTTAATACAATCAGTATAAGATGCTCAGGGATCCTTAGGATCCCTCAGGATTAGTGGACCCCATTTCTATTTGAGTTTGACACAACTGGTTTAACTGACTTACCCAAGATCACGCAGATAGTAAGTGGTAGAGCCAGGATTCAAAATCACATATCTCAACTCCAAGTCCACTTTGCTTCTCAACAAACACTTACTAATAATCTCTACTCCACTTTGTTTCTACCAAGGGGCAACTAGGTGGCACAGCAGATATAGCACTGTCCCTGAAGTCAGGAGGACCTGAATTCAAATCCAGCCTCAGACACTTACTGGCTGTGTGACCCTGAGCAGGTTACTTAACCTTTATTGTCTCCAAAAAAATAATAGCAGTAAAAAATAAAAAAATACTAAATACCCATGGTGCACAAGGTGCTATGGACATAAATGCATATATATGTGTATGTGTGTGTGACTGTATAGCTCTTTAGAGTTTACAAAGCACTTTCCTCACAACAATCTTGTGACATAGGTAGTAAAAGTATTATTCTCATTTTACAGATGAGAAAATTTGAGACTTAGAAATGAATCAGGGAAATTAAACCCAAATCATCTAATACTCTTTTGACTAAATCAAGCTGCCTATTTTAAAATATATATGTAAGCTATATTTCAGTCATTCTCAACAAAGTAAGCAGAATGATGCTACCTCCCAATCCTACTTTCAACTTGGAGCCAATAAACAAAACATTCCTTTATTTCAATGCCTTAGAGGCCCAGGGCAAAACTTCCTACCTGACATGGACTGAGAATTCCTTGTCTTCCAACTTGGAAGAGATCATTGGCCTCCCATTAACTAAGTGGGGTACACTTTCCTTCTGCCAACAGTGAAGGGGTCTCAGCTTCTGAAAATAGTTGCTTGGAAAGGAAGAAGAAAAAGAATATATATACATATACATACATACTCCTCTAAAGGAAAGAGAGTCTATGAGCAGCAATTCCTTATAGGTACACTCAAGGCAACATGAACTATTTTATAACATCACACATAGATTCTTAGCATCTCCATTCAAGATTGGGGGTGGGAGGGGAGGTGTGTGGTTGGCACAAAGTAAATGTTCTCTCTTTGCTGCTCCACTATCCCTCAGACTGAACACAGTAGCTGTGAAAAAAAAATCTGTTCATTTCAATTTAGACCAACTTCTAATTTTGTAGACGAGGAAACTGAGGCCAAGAAAATATATTACCTGCCCAAGATCACCCAGGTAGCAAGTAGCAGTCAGTCAATAACCTTTGATTAAGTGCCTACTATGATCCAGGCACTGTGGTAAGCACTGAGGATACGAAAAGAGTCAAAAGACAGTCCCTGCCTTTCAAGGAGCTCATATTCTAATGGAGAGCTAGGGCTTATCTGTCACATTCTATACACTGTACATTTATGCTTCTTAGAATATTATGGAAGGTCAGAGTCATCCAAGTTGATTCCTTATGAACAAAAGACTTGCTTTCTTCTTCGTTCTTACTGCCTCACTAAACAGAATTAGCCTAGGGGAAATTGTTTTAAGTTCAAAAGCAACAAAGCCACTAGCTTCCCTCATAGCTATCCCTTACTGAGGAAATCTGCTATAATGTAATATTCTGCTAGTTGGTGGATTAGATACAAAGATGGGGAAGGGGGCAAGTCACTTTTTTCACAAAGCTTAGACTCAAATACGGGGAACATGATGTAGACAGCTAAGTATGATCTAAGATAGAATGTGATGGAGTCAGAGGAGAGATTCAAACAAAATGCTCTAGGAAAATTTAAGGAAGGGGAGACCAAGGCTGGCATCTATATCCTCAAAGTACTTACAATCTATTTTAAACATATTTGTAGGATTTGATTTTTAATATCTGAGTTCATAGGTTTTTCCATTTCTAGACTTGAAATTAAGGTACCCAGACCACTGGGGTTGTGCAAGACTTTCATTGTCTATTGTGTAAGAAAGAAAGGGAAGGAAATAAGTATTTATTAAGTCTATACTATGTGCCAGGCACTGGGTTAAGCACTTTTTACAAATATTGCCTCATTTGAGCATCACAACAACCCTGGGAGGCAGGTACTATTAGTATTCCTATTTCAAAGTCAAGAAAACTGAGGCAAACAAAAGTTAAGTGATTTGCCCAGGGCTGCACAGTTAATAAGCAAGATGGGATTTGAACTCGGGTCTTCTTGATTCCTGGCTCAGCACTCTAGCCAATGTGACACCTAACTGCCTAACAGAAATTTCTTAGAGAAAGAAAACGGCTCCATACATAGAACTTAGAATAGCAGTGGGGCCCCTTACTCTAGACAGGGTTTGTCCTGAGACAGGGCCACCTTAAATCCCATGTCCCTTTTTTCCTGCCCCAGAGCATGGTATAGTGGATCATAAGATCCATCAGAGATAAGAACTGATGAGTATCTTAGAGGCCATAGAGTTCAATGGAAAAGGATATTGTGGTCACATAGCTAGTAGGTCTATGAGGAAAGAGAATCTAAGTCTTCAGAAAGGAAACTGCCCTAAGGAAAGCTGGATTTGAGTTCTGAAGCTTAAATGAGGATAAGGTGGGATTTGAGATGAGTTTTAAAGGAAGCCAGAGATTCTAGGAGGTAGAGGAGAAAAAAGAGGGTGGTCCAGGCATGAAGAGGCAGCCAGTTCAAAGGCACTGCCATGGGGTAGGGCTTGACCTTTTCATCTTTTCTTTATTTACATTGATCTTCCCCCTAGCCCTGAGTAGAAATTATTCAATGTCACAAGAAAACTTTTCTTTAGAGTTAGAAATGTCCAAGCTTCCTTTTATTAGGCCTCAACAAAGACATATGACCTCCCAGTTCCACTGTCTTCATTTTAGCATGGAGATAGTTCCTAGAAAGCAAAAACCAAAACTGGTGACCATCTTTGAGTCCACCCCCACCATACCCCCTCCTCTCATCAAATAAACATTATCAAATGTTGGTCTTCCTGGGGGACACTGAGGGAACTGGGTACTGTTTCTCCAATGAGTGTGTAGATTGGTAGACAACTGGGAAACACAATATAGGCATAATTTTCTTTTCATCTTTGCCTTCAAGTGGGAAAGAAACCCAGAAACAACAACAACAAAAGCCAAGGGACCCTTTTATTCCATAAGCAAAATATTATAAATGCAATTTTGTGACCTAGGAAAATAATCTCCTTCTTTGGCCTCAGTTTCCTTATCTGAAAAGTGAGAAGGCTGGATTCTGTGATCTGGAAGCAATTTCCAATTCTAAATGGTAGCATGACTTCATGAAGAAGCCACTGGAGTGCAGTAAGTAGAGAGATTCAATCCCAGGCTCCTTCTCTTTGGACAAGTCTTAGGGCCTCACTGTCCTTATCTGTAAAAGTGATGAACTGGGGCGGAGCCAAGCTGGCGGAGTAGAAACAGCTCATCCAAGCCACTCTGCCCCCAGATTCCCCCCAAACTATGTAAAAGGGGACTCTGAACAACTTCTGGAGCCCCAGCACCCACAGAACGACACAGAGAAGCTAACCTCCCGCTGAGGACAGCCCAGCAGCCCTGCAGGAAGGACCAGCGCAGTGGTCTGGGAGCCGGCAGAGCACAGTGCGCAGAGTGCAGGGAGCAGAGCCGAGCCCAGGTCCGCGTGAGCCGGGGTTTTAGCCCCAGGGCGGCAGGGCCAGCAGCCGGCTGGAGGAACCCCAGAACACCAGGAGCTGTGGCGACTCCAGAATTAACAACATAGACATGCCTAGGACAAAGTAAGAGGTTAGTGTCCTATGGACGTTGGGACGGGTATTTGGGGAATGTGTCGGCTCCCTCCCCTGGGGGCTAGAAGCTGCTGAGGAGACGCCATTTTGTAGTTTTCAGAGGCAGCTCCAGCTCCTGGCCTGTGAATTAATTGTAGGGAGATCCAGCGATCAGTCTTGGGGGGTAATCGCTCTTGCTTTAACCTCCCTGGATCTGGATTGTGATCTACGGTGGAAGTCATGGGTGGGTTTACAGCTTGCCAGAAACAGAAGTTGCCCCCCACACGTTCGGGACGAAAATTCCTCTATCTGGCCTTATAGCCATAGTGTGGCAACAAGCCCAAAAGTCAAGTAATTAAGTGGCAACATGCCAAGGCAAAGGAAACAGAAAAATGCAACCCTAGACTCCTATTTTGAGGGCATAGAGCGGGAAAAGGACTGTGAGGTCAGAAGTCCTGCTCCAAAAGCCCCAGGGGAAAACATGAGTGGGTTGCAGGCCATAGAGGACCTTAAGAAGGACTTTAAAAATCAAATAAGAGAAGTGGAGGAAAAATTGGAAAGAGAAATGAGAAGGATGCAGGAAAAGTATGAAATGAGGGTCAACAGCCTGACTGAGGAAAACAACACCTTAAAATAGACTAACTCAAATGGCAAAGGAGGCCCAAAAGGGCAATGAGGAGAAGAATGCCTTAAAAAGTCGAATTTGCCAGATGGAAAAAGAATCTCAAAAGCTCACTGAGGAGATTCATTCCTTCAGAGTTAGACTGGAGCAAATGGAAGCTAGTGACTTTATGAGAAATCAAGATGCTGTTAAGCAGATCCAAACAAACAAAAGATTAGAAGGCAATGTGAAATATCTCATAGGAAAAACCACTGACCTGGAGAATAGATCCAGGAGAGACAATTTAAAAATTATTGGACTACCTGAAAGCCATGATCAAGGAAAGAACCTAGAAATCACCCTTCAAGAAATTCTCAAGGAAAACTGCCCTGATGTTTTTAGATCCAGAGGGCAAAATAGAGGTTGAAAGAATCCACCGATCACCTCCTGAAAAAGATCCCAAAAAGAAAACTCCCAGAAATATTATAGCCAGGTTCCAGAATCCCCAGATCAAGGAGAAAAATACTACAAGCAGCCAGGAAGAAACAATTTCAATATTGTGGAAACACAATCAGAATAGCCCAGGACCTGGCAGCTTCTACACTGAGGGATCGAAGGGCATGGAATATGATATTCCAGAGGGCAAAAGAACTGGGAATGAACCCAGGGTCACCTACCCAGCAAAACTGAGTATTTTGTTTCAGGGGAAAATATGGTCATTCAGTGGAATAGAGGACTTTCAAGCATTCTTGAGGAAAAAACCAGAATTGAATAGAAAATTTGACATCCAGACACAAGAAGGAAGAGATGCCTGAGAAGGTAATCAGGAAAAGAAATCAAAAGGAACTTATCAAAGTTGAACTATTTACATTCCTATATGGAAAAGCAATAACTGTGACTGATGATATCTTTCTCACTATGAAAATAATGGAAGAAGGGGGTGTGGTCATATGAATACATATGTTAATGTGTGTGTATATGGTTACAGTTATATGGATAGAGGGCATAGGTTGAATTTGTTGGGAAGGGAGAATACTCAAGGGATGAAATTATGAGGTGAGAGAGGAAAGTGGCAAGAGGAGATGGGGAGAGACAGGGTAGGGTAAACTATCCCATGTAGAAGAAGCAAGGGGAAGTGGTTGCAAGGGAGGGGGAAAATAGGAAGGCTAAAAAGGCAAAACCACATTCACATTGAATTTGGTTCTGGGAGAGAATGACATACATACTAAATGGGATATCTCAACCTGCAGCAGAATAGGGGGAAGGGGGATGAGAGGAGGGATGATGGATGGGAGGGTATCCCTGGGGGGAGAGGAGGTTGGAAGTACCCACTATAGAAGAGGGACAGGATCATGTAGGGAATGGACCAGGTGGGGGGTGGGATGAGTGGGAGGGAATTATAAGCAGCCTTGTACAATATATCTACTATGATAAGGTTTTGCATAGCTAGACATGTACAACATATACTGAATTACTTATCTCCCAAGAGGGAATGGGTGACAAGGGAGGAAGGAAATGGATCTGAAATTCGAGGTCTTAACATTAAATGTTTCAAATATATATAATACTATTATTAATACTCTTTTGCTTGTAATAGGGAGATAAGATGTGCAGGCATTGGGACACAAGATTCATCTTCCTCCAATGGAAAAGTCGAAGGGGGTATGGGAGAAGGTATGGGAGAGAGCAGATTGGAGGAAGCGATATCTTGTGGGACTGCTATTCTGGGAAGTTGGGTAGGGGAATAACGGGGGAAAATGATTGTAACTCAAAATCTGGCGGAAATGAATGATGTAAAACAGAAGTTAATAAAGCATTTGTTTAAAAAAAATATGCTCAGCTTTCACAAAAAAAAAAAAGTGATGAACTAAGTCATTTCTAAGGTTCCTTTTGGTTCTAAAATTCTAAGACTCTAGGAGGTCGAGCTTGAGAGAAAGCCAGGAAGAGGATGTAGGAGGAAGAGGGTGGGGTGGATATTTCTGGGCAGGGGGAATGGAACGAGTGAGGTCTGGGAGTTGATTTAGCAAATTCAAGGAGCAATCGAGCAGATCAATTTTCCAGCTCAACCTTAGAACAAAAACTTAGGTTTTCCCAAATAGCTGTGAAGTTGGAGTACCAGATTCTGAATGACACATAAAAGCAACACATGTAACCACTTACAGGCCAATTAATATCCGGGGCTGGAGTGGGCTGGGGGTGAGGGGTAGCTGCCAGAGCTGAATTTATCACAGAGAATGATGGCTATACTTCCGGCCCAAGAGCTGAAATGGGCTATTATGTGTCATCGGGAAACTCAAGAAAGGGGTAAAAAACAATCCATGATCAAAGTCCCTTTTGTCAACTTCTAACACATTAATAGTTGGCAGATTTTGCACTTAGCATTCTTACTACAAGGGCAAGGCTGGAGTCATGGGGTTTGGTGAGGATTGGGTTTTCCCCCTCTTGCTATTGTGTAGACCAATAAGGAGGTCACTCTCTGATTGGCCACCTTCACCTCAAGGTCAACCAGACAGGGCCAGCCTTCATTGTGGGGGTGGGGGGAGGGAGGAAGGAAGGGACAAGCAGGACACATGGCAGGATAGTTGGAGGTGGGCTCCCCCACTTTTAAAAAGATCTCCACTGCCACTTCCAGGCACCCAAGGCCTATTCCCTACCCCAAGCCTAGACTGGACTTGGCACCAGAGATAAAAAGGATTGCTCACATTTTTATAACTTCAGAGTTTATAAAGTTGTTTATATAACTATTGAATTTGTGGGTCGGGCATTCAGTCAACAAGCATTTATTGGCATTTACTGAATTCCAAGCACTATGCTAAGCAGTAAAAATACAAAGAAAGGCCAAAAAAAAAAATGGTCCCTGCCCTCAAGGAGATGGTATTCTAATGGGGGCAACAACAAACAAAAGAAATTGCATACCCGAGATACAGGCAACATAGATGGACGGAGATCTCAGAAGGGCCTCTGTAATCCTCATTTTACAGAAGATGAAACTGAACCTCGCAGATGTGAAACTGACTTGTCCAGGATCACATAGCTCATCGGTGTTGGAGGCAAAATTTGACCAGATCTTCTGGATTCTAAACCCAATTCTCTTATCTACTAAGCAATTCTAGTTCTGCCACATTTTCTGGAAAATGTTCTTCCAGAAAACATTATGACAACATAAACAACTAGGTTGCATAGTGGATTGAATGCTAGACCTGGAGTCTGTAAAATCTGAGTATGAATCCTACCTAAGATACTTAATAGCTGTGTGACCCTAGGTAAGTCTCTGTTTGCCTCAGTTCCCTTATCTGTAAAAATGGGGCTGATAATAGCACCTTCTTCCTAAGGCTGTTTTGATGATAAAATGAGATAATATTTGTAAAGTGCTTTGTAAACTTTAAGGCACTATATAAATGTTCTCTATTACAATGACTCAGATTTTTATAGTACTTCAAGGTTTACAAAGCCCATTCCTCATAATAAGCCTGAGATAAGTTACGTATAAGTAACACTGTTTAATGGAAAAGGAAACAGGTTCAAAGAGGCTCAGTGACCAGCCCAATACCCAAAGGCTACTAAGTGTCAGAGAAATTTCAATCCAGCTTCACTGACTCCTCATTCAAGCAAACCTGTCACTACCCCATACAGGGGTAGTTCACCTAACCTCACCTAACCTCAACTAGATGAAGCCAAGAGTCATTTTAAGTTCCCAGAAAGTGACATAGACTTTCCTTCCTTCCTTCCTTCCTTCCTTCCTTCCTTCCTTCCTTCCTTCCTTCCTTCCTTCCTTCCTTCCTTTCTTCCTTCCTTCTTTCCTTCCTTCCTTCCTTTATCTTCTTCCTTCTCTCTCTCTGTCTCTCTCTGCCTTTCTCTGTCTTTCTCAATGGCTGTGTCTCTACCTTTGTCTTTGTCTGTCTGTGACTGTGTCTGTATCTCTGTGTGTCTGTCTCTGTCTCTCTGTCTCTCTCTCTCATAACTATACAAGCAGTCTTCCATAGGAAGATTACCTTTCTAGCCACACAGAGTTGTTGACTCAGTCTGGTTGTTTCCTTGGTTGAAAGACCTCAGATGCCTTGCTACAGCAGGGACCACAAAGGCATACTCTGTTGGATGTTAAGTAAACAAACTTTTGAGTCTGCGTTTTATTGGTTCCATACCATCTGCCATCTGGTTGGAAGGCAGGAGGGGGTGGGGAAAACCATGTTAAGTTCCCCCCCCTTTTTTTCCTTTTCCCCATGAAAATATTCTAAGGTTGAGAGCTGGCAGCATCACAGTGTGGTTAAAAACCGCCTAGTTTCCTATGTGGTGAACAACACAGGAAAACGGCTTAACTTGCAGCTAAATGTTGGAGGATGATGGTTTGGGTCCTCCATCTGCTAGGCAGCCTGTTCTGTGAAAACTAAAGAAACACATATGCAAATATCTACAGCTCTGCTTCCAAGATCTAAAGAATTGTTGTGATGTAACTGCAAGAAGTGGTTAGTTAATACTGACAAGATGCGCTCAGACCAAAGGCGAGGGCACCACATATGGTAACACGACTTCTGAAAACCAAACCCAGCAGCACCCTTGGGCTCTAATGAAAAGCAGGTTCCTCCTTGAAGACTTGGGAGCCACCAAACTTGTAATGACTGGAAAAAGGGAAAGGATACACATATTGGGACAACAATCCCAGGTTCCCACCCTGCCACAGATCTTTTTTTCCTGTGAAAACGGTGGGGGGATATCCTGGCCAGGCATCCTGCTCCCTTTGGTCTGCTCAGCTGGCCTAGGCCAACAGGGCCTACAATCTGCCATCTGCAAAGGAGGGAAAGCACTCAAGTGGAGAACAAGAAGGCTAGTTAATGCAAACCAGCTTGGCTCTGAAATCCCACTCCAAGTGGTGTCTGACCAGCAGAGCTTCCTGGAGGAATAGAGTTAGGAGGCTGGTAGAGTATTGGTGTTAGTCAGTGAAATTCCTACCCTACACTTACTAGCTCTGTCCTGCTGGGCATGTCTCTGTATCTCTCTCTCTCTCCTTAGTTTCTTCATCTGTAAAATGGGGGAAGTAATAATGCCTTCTGGGCCTATCTCACAGAGAGGTTGTGGTTGATTGGTCTGGACTTCTGATCTTGTTGGTATGGGGAGCTCTCAGCATGGAACACCGCCTTCACTGGACCCAGACTGATACTTGTCTACAGCTTTTAACCTTAAACCCAAGGTTTCCTGGGGGGCACTGACAAGTTAAATACCTTGTCCATAGTCAGAAAGTGGACTTTCACTTAGGCCTTCTTTGCTCCAAGACAGTTCCTCTATTTACCATACCATTGCTACTTCTGAGGATCAAATGAGATTATGTAGATGAAAATGTTTTGTAATTAATTTCATCGAGTCCAAAGTAAGGCATCACCATCATCATTCTTATTTACCATGGTCATCACTAGTTTTGATTCCACAGGAAGGTTCCAGGAGCAGGCAAAGTCCCACAGAGGGCCTGTCTTACCTGATTCATCTAAAATAAGGAAAGTCTCTTCTCTAAAAAGTGACTAATAACTGCCCACTCTCGGCAAACTGAGGCCTGGTATGCCAATTAGAACTGCATTTCGATCAGGGAGCATGTTCTGACTTCTAAGTATCCCAAGGCAGCTAGCTGGTTTTCACCATCCATTCTCAACCTCTGCCCTTTCTTCCTCATGGAGGACATGATTTTGTGGTAGGTCCTAGGTAGGGGTGGGAAGCAAGGAATAAGATAAGAAACAGAGGGAATGAACAAGAAAGGATGCCCTTCTCACACTGCAACATGAAATTTGCAAGAGAACAGACTGTATGCAAATTAGATTGAAATTAAGCAAAAACACTGGAGATCTTCTTGCAAAAATAATATCTGGCATTTGTGTGATGCTTCACGCTTTTCAAGGCACTTTTCCACCCATTGTTTGATCCTCTCCACAACCCTGTGAAGTATGTGAGGCAGGTCATCTTACTCCCATTACACAGGTAAGGAAATTTAGTCTGAGAGAATGGAAGTAGCCCATCCAAAATGCAGAAAAAGGAGTTGAAACTGGGTTCCTGACTTTACTCTTTGGTTTTTCTATGGTTCTTCTAGCTATGCTCTATGTCTGGTCAGGAATTAAAAGGGCACTCATGGATAATGTGGGGGTCAGAAGGGAGAAGGGATGAAATACATACAACTGATCTTATTTTCTCCAAAATGGACATGGATTAGCTGAAGGATTAGAGAACTAAGAATTCTTACCATAATCCCAAATCAGTCACCAACTTCAGAAAAGTCCACCATTCTTTCACCTTTATGGCCATAGAAATGTCTATGAGACATTCAAAACCAGAGAAAATTTACCAAGATGGCTACTTCATTCTAGACACTGAGTGGGATGCATTAGCAAATAAGACATAGACTCTACCCTCAAAGAGTTTACCATCAAGGAAAAGGGAAATAGTAAATGTTCACAAGTAACTATATGCAATGAGTGACATATAGAGGTGAAAAAAATGTCATAAACAATAATAACTTACATTTATAGCATCCTTTAAGGTTCTTCTAAGTGTTTTGACTACATGTATACTTTACATTATATGCACTTATCAAAGTGATCTTCCTAAAACATGGATTTTACTGGGTCAACCTACCCCCACCCTTATTCAATTAACTTCAGGGTTTCCCTATTGCCTCTAGGATCAGATACTAAAAAAATCTTGTGTTTGGCATTTAAAGCCATTCATAAGCAGGCCCCTTCCTACCTTTCCAATCTTCTTATATCTTATCCCCTCCATGGTCTCTGCAATCCTATGCCACTGGCTTCCTTGCTATTGCTAATATCAATAATCTTAGTTATAAAGGTGATAATGATAACATGGTACTGTTTCTCACATGAGATACTCCATCACAGTCTCATTTCAATGCTAGTGCCTTCCCTCTGAGATTATTTCAAATTTTCCTGTGTAGGTTTCGTTTGTATGTAATTGTATGCATGTTGTCTCCCTTAGTAGATTGATGAAGACTTTTTTTTCTTTCTTTGTGCTTAGCATAGTGACAGGCATATAGCAGGCTCTTAATAAAGGCTGGTTGAGTTGACTTTTGATCCTTAAGACAGTCCTGTGAGAAAAATGCTATTACTACCGCTGTTTTTGACAAGCTCACAAAGGTTACATAGCATACCCAGAGTTACCTAGCTAGTGTCTCAGGTAATATTCAAACCCAGCTCTTTCTGATTCAACCCTGATGCTTTATCCACTATAGCACCTCAGCCTAAGAACGGAGAACCTTCCCTCCCTAAAAATCATACTTCAAAAGCCAGGGTATAGCAGGGGAAAAAAGCCCTACAATAGGATGGGGCCACACAGGTTCTGAAACTCTTGGCCTTGATATTCATTAGCACCATGTTCTGGGGCATTCACTTTCCCTCTCTAGGCCTCAGTCTCCTCATCTGCAAAATGAAGAGGTACTTTCATCTATTTTAGATGATCTTCCAGATTCTTTCCAGCTCTAACATTCTATAATTCTGTATTCATTAGATTCTGGAAATAAATCCCTGAAAACTCTCTCCAGGAGGACAGAACTGGGCTCCATTCCATTTCCTGTGCTTTTATCTGTCCCATAAATCCCAAGATAAGAACTTCTGACAATCCTCACCTATTTCCCTTGTCAGGCATTTAAGTAACATCATGAGCCCATGAGTCTAACTAGACCCATAGTCAGGGTTGGAGGTTAAACTCTGGGCCACAAGCCAAGCTTTCAGAAAGGGCCTCATTCTAAACTTTTGTCAGTTGCCAGATAACCAGATTTCCTATAGAGAGTTATTCTTTCCTATGAGTAGTACCCCTTTCCACTTTGGGGAATCTCCTTAGAAAATGCAGGAACAGTCACTCACGTGGATGGATGCTCCAGGGTGGGGAGAGGGGTGGAAAGTCAGGACTGTAAAAAGAGCCCATGAGGGAAATATAGAAGCAAAGAGACAGAATAGAGCTTAGAAGTTCAAGCCCAATCTAGGGAAGAGGGGAACTGAAACCCAGGGAAAAGAAGTAATTTGTTCAAAGTCCCACAGCTTGGCCTGTCAGAACCAAGGCTAGAAGCTAGGTACCCTGATTCTAAATATACTGTTCTTTCTGTACCACCATGAAATAGAAATCACAGTTCTTATTAACCTCAAGGAATTTACAGTCTAAGGGAATAGACAAAAATACATGATAAATTGGGGCAGCTAGGTGGTGCAGTGAATAGAGCACTGACCCTGGAATCAGGAGGACCTGAGTTCAAATACGGCCTCAGGCACTTAACACTTATTAGCTGCATGACCTTTGGCAAGTCATTTAACCACAACTGCCCTGCCCTCCCCCCTCCAAAAAAGAAAAAAAAAAACATGATAAATAAATAGAAGTTAGAAAAGAAAAAAATCCCAATCATGAAAACAAGGGCAGGACTAGTTACTGCCTCCCAAATCTCCAAGTTTGCATATGTCCATTTTGTGGGTATTTCTAGAATGAATGGAGTGATGAGTAGCCAAGCAAGATTAGACCAGGAGAGTTTCTTGGAGGAATTAAGTTTAGAAGATGTGGGAATAGTAGTACCAGTCAGTGAGGCTCACTCTACTTTAGAAGATCTGTCTGCAAGGCTGGTAATGGAGAGGAGAGTATGGCACTGGGGAGAAGAGCTCTGGCCTGGAAGTTGGGAGATCTGGGTGCATTCAAGTCCTACTCCAGTCTCTTGTTAGCTATGTATTCTGAGACAAGTCATGGCCCCTTTCTAAGTCTCACTTGACTTCTTTGAAAAGTGAGGTACTTGGAGCAGATGGTCATAGAGGCTCTTCTTCCCAGCTCTTATATTTCATGACTAAAAGATTGGAAACTACTTTGAAAATGTAGTAAATGCTATAGGCAGGGGAGTGATATCCATCCTCAGTAGGTTTCATTTAGCTGTTAGTTTCTTTTTTTAATAGAGCATGACTTGCCACTCAAGTTTCCTCATGCCCCGGCAAATACTTAGCATCCTGTTTTGTACAAGTCTGGTTAATACAGAATCCGCCCTATTTGTCATGCCCTCTGATGGGTCATAGAAAAGCCAAAAGAGGGTTTTTTTTTGGCATTTCTGCCACTTTATGAGAGGTGGGTTGTTGGTCTGAGAGTATGATTCTCTCACAGAGGATGAAGTCATAGGTTCAAGTCCTGGATAAGCTCAATTTCAAAAGATCTTTGAGGATGTGTGAGGCATCGTGGAAAGCATATTGAATTTGAAGTGGGAGGACCTTCGTTCAAATCTGAGCTCCTCTTTTTTCTACCTGTATGACCCTGAAAAAATAACTTCACCACTTTGTCCTGAGTTTCCTCATCCACAAAACAAAGTTGTATTTGATGATTTCTAAAGTCCGTAAAGCATTGTATCTCAGAAGTTCTCCCTTGACAAGGCTAAAGGTTCCAAGGTCACCAACCTGGGATGACAGAAAAGAAAATGGCAGGACATTGGACTACAGTAGGTATGACAGGCTGTTGCTATTATTCAGTTATTTCAGTCATGTCCAACTCTTTGTGACCTGATTTGGGGGTTTTCTTGGCAAATTTCCTTCTCCAGTTCATTTTATAGATGACGAAACTGAGGTGCAAAGGGTCAAACAACTGTTAAGTATCTAAGTCTAATTTGAACTCAGGCCTTCCTAACTCTAGTCTAGGTACTTTATGCACTAGGACAACCTAGCTGCTAGGTAGAGAGAGGAAAAACGGGAATTGGGAAAGGGTCAAAGAAAGACTTTGTTCAATGTCAAGCCTAGAAAAAGGGAAAGGCACCAAATAGTGTCCCGACTACATGTGATCCTGCTTATGATAGCATGGAAGCAGTAATGTTTGGTGAAGTAACTGAAGCTCCTTTAATTATTTAGCCATCTGCAAAAGCCTTGATCATGCAAGTGACTCAGAAAACACATAACCACACTTGGGCTTGAGTGTCCCCTCAGGCTTAGGAAAAACATGTGCAGAGCAACTTACCCAATGCAATAAATCCAAGTTTTAGACTCAAAATGTTGCCACTCAGATCCAGCCTCCAAATAAGCCGCAGGCTCCATTGAGCATCCTGGAAGCTGCCTTCTACGACCCTCCTCTGAGGGAATTGACTGCCAGCTCTCTGAAGGAGCATGGAGGATCTCCTGTGAAACTGGAGAACTAAGATGTTTGCACTTGGAAGATTTTTACCCAGGACAGGAGATGGGTTTTAAAATCTGTTTAAAATGCACTGAACCCATCCAAATTCTTCTTTTTTTTTCCTGTGACCAATATGATATTCTCATGAGATGGTTGGCTCAAGCTAGAGGTTTAGTCAGTCAGTGGTCAGGGAGTGAAGGAAAACTAGCTGACCCACATAAACATCAAGTTCAGGCACTGACTGGTTACATTTGCATTGGATATATGTTACATTAGCACTAAGCTCATTGAGTGACCCAATAGAACTTTGCACATAGAGTCAGGAAGTTGTGTTGTTTGGTTGCATCTGACTCTTCATGACCCCATCTGGGATTTTCTTGGCAAAGATACTGGAGTAGTTTGCCATTTCTTTCTCCAATTCATTTTACAGATAAGGAAACAGAGGCAAACAGGGTTAAGTGACCTGCCCAGAGTCATACAGCTAGTAAGTGTCTGAGGTCAGATTTGAACTTGGGAAGAGGCGTCTTCTGATTCCAGGATAATGTTCTATCCACTGTGCCATCTAGCTGCCTAGAATCAGGGAGACCTAAGTTCAGATCTCAGGCACTTCTTAGTTGTGTGACCTTGAGCAAGTCACTTAATCTGTATTTACTTCAGTTTCCTCATCTGTAAACTAAAGATTATAATAACGCCTATCTTCCAGGGTTGTTGTAAGAATAAAATAAGATAATATTTGAAAAGCTCTTTGCAAACTTTAAAGAACTATATACATTCTAGATATTAATATTAACCACTCCAGACTAAAGCTATATCCCTAGGTGATCTCTTCAATTATATCAACCTACTTGCTCCTAGCTCTTGGCACAAGATTTCTGCAGCACTCAACCACATCTGCACAATGCTAGGTCCCTTTCAATAGAGATGAAAGCAACAGAGAGATAATAATGGGAAAATCAATCATTCAGTCAACAAATAAGCACTGGGTATAGGAAAGGAAAAATCCAATGGCCTCTGTACTTAAGAATTTGTGTTGGAAGAGACAGTATATGTACATAAAAATACATGCAAAATATATACAGAACAAGCACGAGGCAATTTAGGGGAAAAAGGCACTAGCTGCTGGAGGGATCAGGACCACATATGGAAGTGGCATTTGAGCTGAGCATTGAAAGGAAAGAAGAGCTTTAACAAAAAACACTAGACCTAGCATCAGGAGGCCTGGGTGTTGGCCTTAATTCCGCCACTTAACTAGCTGTGGATCCTGGGCAAGTAATTCTACCTCTTTGGACCTCAGTTTCTCCTCATACAAAATCAGAGAGTTCACTGGGATGATTTCTAAGTCCTCTCCCACCCCCTTCCACCCCTATTGGCTCATGATAGTGAAAAAAAAGGCAAGAGTTGGAGTTAAGAGTCCTGAGTTTGAATTCTGGCCCTGTCATTGACTAACTAGATATTCTCAGGTAAGTCATTGAACTTTCCTGAACCTCAGTTTCCCCTCCTGTAAAATAGGATAATAAAACTCGTAGAAGGGCAAGTAGGTGGCACAGTGGATAGGGCACTGGCTGTAGAGTCAGAAGGACTTGAGTTCAAATCCAGTCTCAGACACTTACTTCCTATGTGACCCTGGGCAAGTTAACTCTTAATTGCCTTAAACACACACACACACACACACACACACACACACACACACACACACACACACACACACACAAAACAACTTGTAGTATCTACCTTGCAAGATTGGTATGTAGAAAGAACTTTGTAAACTAGAAAGCTATAGAGAAAGGTGAACAATAATTCTCAGGATAATACAAGGTTTACAATCTATATTCAAGTTGGGAGACAGGACATAGGTGTAGAAAGATAATTCACCAAACAAATCACTACATGGGACATGCCTAGTAAGGGACAGGGATTCTGAACATAGATCAACACAGAAAGATTGTTACGTCTCTATAGCTGGAGTCAGTGACAGTGAACTTACTATGTTCCCCAACCTCTTTCATTTTACAGATGACAGAGTGGAAAGAAGGCTGGCTTATCCTGCCTCTTCCACTTAGTACCTGTGTGTGGGCTACTCTCTCACTCTCAGTTTCCTCAAAGTAAGTGACTTGGACTAGATGACCTTTGATGTCCCTTACAGCTCTGGCTCTATGACTGTGAGGAAACTGAGGCTGAGAGGAAGGGACATGACTTCCTAAAATAATGGGGAGCTCCAAAGGAGCCAGAAATATTCCCCTTTAACTTCATTCTCAATAAGAGAGATTCTATCTCACTCTGCAAGGTGTTTAGGATCATTTGGATGGAAGACAGTGAAAAACAATGGCTGCTTTCCTGGCTATTGATCTCAGGATTTATGCTGCTATTGTTTCCTTTTATTGGGTTGTAATGGCTGCCTTTAAAATGTGTTAAATGGAAATGGACTAATTATGTGTGTGTCCAATAGCTATGATTCTCCTGCCAACCCCAGCCTCTGGTCAGTGTTTGAACCTGTGAAGAGTCGTTCATTGATGTGTGATTTCCCAAGCCAGACAGTCATACAATACCGACAGTGAGAAAAGCAAGGAGGGTGAAACACCCATTTAATCTCTTCCCCAGAGCAGCATTTAAAATCCCTTACACTCTTTATAGGTTTTCTCTAAGATTTGGGTTTGGAAGCTGTCTCTTTGTCTGGGATGGCCATTATGAGACATATACTGTGAATTTATCCATTGGCCCAGATGAACTCAGTAACTGATAGACTCTTGAGAGTCCCTTTGGTTCGGGCTCACTGATCATTCTTCCCCAGGGTTAGCCTTTGCTAAGACTATGGGCAAAGTTCAGTTCTGGCTAATGGAGTGAAGTGGAAAGCAGTTGCTTTGGAATCAGATGTCTAGTTCAAATCCTGGCTTCAAACACCTGTTACCTGTGTGACCTTGAGTAAAATTGGTCTAATTTTTAAATCTGCAAAATGGGGTTACTCTTACTATCTTACTTTACGAAAACCCTGGCCTTCTGGGAACTATGACAATGGCCAGAGGGAACTAGAAAAGTGGGGGTGTGGCACACAGCTCTGACTTTAGAAGAGGTCAGGCCCAGTCTGGCCTCAAATATCCTTACTGCCTATGTAATCTGTATATAATCTGCATACATAGAGGGAATGTAGAATATATAGAGGGAAATAAAGTAAGGAATTTGAGGAATTTGACTAACCCCAATTCTACCAAGAAGGACAGAACTAGTAGACCCTCACTCCTGCTTCTGTATTGGTATGGGTTTGTCCCTAGTGAGAACTACACCTGCTTCTGGCAAGGGAGTACAGTAAACACCTTCCTTTGCACACTCTGTTTCTGAGTTCTTTCAGTGAGAAGGGGTTTGCTGTTTTAAAGGGTATATCATGTGGATCTTTTTAAGGACCCCAAAGGGAAGCAGTGGGCAGCAGAAGTTTGTCCCAGGGAGGGGGCGGAGCCAAGATGGCGGAGTAGAAACAGCATTTCCAATGTGCTCTGCCCCACACAAATTTCAAACAATGTGAAAAGGAGCTCCGAACAACTTCTGGAGCCACAGCACCCACAGAATGGCACAGAGAAGCTAACCTCCTGCTGAGGACAGCCCAGCAGCCCTGCAGGGAGCGGCCAGCGCAGCACTCTGAGAGCTGGCAGCACAGCGCGCCAGGAACCGACATCGCAGCCCGCAGAGCTGAGCCCAGGTCTGCGGTTTTAGCCCCAGGGCGGCCGGACCTTCAGCAGGCTGGTGGAACCCCAGAACACCAGCAATTGTGGCGATTCCAGAATTATCAGCAGAGATATGCCTAGGACAAAGTGAGAGGCTAGTGCCCTATGGACTTTGGGACCAGTATTTGGGGAACACGTGGCTTCCTCCCCTGGGGGCAAAAAGCTGCTGAAGAAACAGCTGCACAGAAGCCATTTTGCAGCGTCAGTAGTGGCTCTAGCTCCTGGTCTGAGAACTGTAGGAAGGTCCAGCAATCAGTCTGGGGGTTAATCGCTTTTGCTTTAAACTGCCTGGATCTGGATTATGGTCTGGGGGGGAAGTTTGGGGTGGGTATCCAACTTGCCAGAGTGGGTGGAGGCTTTACAGAGGCCACCCAACTGGCGGAAGTTGTGAAGACCCCACGTTTGGGTGGAAGCTCCCCTGTCTGGTGGCAGTGTCCTAGTGTGGCAACAAGCCCCAAAATCAAGTAATTAAGTAGCAACATGCCTAGGAAAATGAAACAAAATAAACAGAAAAGTTCAACATTGGACTCCTAATTTAGGGGCAAAGAGGCTCAAAGCATGGAGGAGGACTGTGAGGTCAGAACTCCTGCACCAAAAGCCCCAAATGAAAATACAAGCTGGCTACAGGCCATAGAGGACCTTAAGAAGCAAATAAGAGAAGTGGGGGAAAATTTGGGAAGAGAAATGAAAAAGATGCAAGAAAAGTATGAAATGACAGTCAACAGCCTGACTGAGGAAAATAACACCTTAAAAAATAGACTAACTCAAGTGGCAAAAGAGGCTAAGAAAGGCAATGAGGAGAAAAATGCCTTTAAAAGTCGAATTTGCCAGATGGAAAAAGAATCTCAAAAGCTCACTGAGGAGATTCATTCCTTCAGAGTTAGACTGGAGCAAATGGAAGCTAGCAACTTTATGAGAAATCAAGATACTATTAAACAGATCCAAACAAATGAAAGATTAGAAGGCAATGTGAAATATCTCATGGGAAAAACCACTGACCTGGAAAATAGATCCAGGAGAGATAATTTAAAAATGATTGGACTACCTGAAAGCCATGATCAAGGAAAGAACCTAGAAATCACCCTTCAAGAAATTCTCAAGGAAAATTGCCCTGATGTTTTAGATCCAGAGGGCAAAATAGAGGTTGAAAGAATCCACCAATCACCTCCTGAAAAAGATCCCAAAAAGAAAACTCCCAGGAATATTATAGCCAAGTTCCAGAATCCCCAGATCAAGGAGAAAATACTACAAGCAGCCAGGAAGAAACAATTTCAATATTGTGGAAACACAATCAGAATGGCACAGGACCTGGCAGCTTCTACATTAAGGGATAGAAGGGCATGGAATATGATATTCCAGAGGGCAAAAGAGCTGGGAATGAACCCAAGGGTCACCTACCCAGCAAAACTGAGTATCTTGTTTCAGGGGAAAATATGGTCATTCAGTGGAATAGAGGACTTTCAAGCATTCTTGAGGAAAAAACCAGAGTTGAATAGAAAATTTGACATTCAGACACAAGAAGCAAGAGATGCTTGAGAAGGTAATCAAGGAAAAGAAATCAAAAGGAACTTATCAGAGTTGGACTATTTACAGTCCTACATGGAAAAACAATAACTGTGTTTGATGAAACCTTTCTCATTATGAAAATAATTGAAGAAGGGTACATGGCATAAGTTCACAGATATACATGGATAGAGGGCACAGGTTGAATTTGATGGGAAGGGATGATTATTTATTTTTTTTGGAGGGCAACTGGTGTTGGTTGACTTGCCCAGGTCCACGTGGCTGGGTTTTTGTTTGTGTGTTGGGTGTCTGGGGCCGGATCCGAGCTCGGGTCCTTCTGGCTCCAGGGCTGGCTCTCTGCTCGCTGTGCCACCTAGCCACCCCAAGGAAGGGATGATTCTTAAGGGATGAAGTCAAGAGGTGAGAGAGGAAAGTGGCAAGAGGAGATGGAGAGAGACAGGGTAGGGCAAACTATCTCATGTAGAAGAGGCAAGGGGAAGTAGTTGCAGGGGAGGGGAAGAACAGGAAGGCAAAAAGGCAAAAGCATATTCTCATTGAAGTTGGCTCAAGGAGAGAATCACATACATACTAAATGGAATATCTTACCCTCACTCACTCTCCTGAGTAGGGGAAAGGGGGATGAGAGGGGGGATGATGAAGGGGAGGGCATTATGGGGAGAGGGGAGGTTAGAAGTACCCACTATCAAAGAGGGACAGGATCAAAATAGGGAATGGACCAGGTGGGAGGTGAGACAGGTGGGAGGGAAATATAAGCAGTCTTTTACAATATATCTACTCTGGTAATGTTTTGCATAGATAAACATGTACAACACATACTGAATTGCTTATCTTCTCAGAGGGAGTGGGTGACAAGGGAGAAAGGGAATGGATCTGAAAATCAAATTTTTAAAATTAAATGTTTCATAAGATGTCCAGGCAGTGGGGCTCAGAGATTCACCTTGCCCTAATGGCAAAGTTGAATGGGGTATGGGAGAAGATATGGGAGAGAGCAGATTGGATGAGGGGATATCTAGTGGGACTGCTATTCTGGGGCGGTGGGTAGGGAAAAAATGGGGGAAAAATGTAACTCATAATCTGGTGGAAATGAATGATGTAAACCAGAAGTTAATAAAGCATTTGTTTAATTAATTAATTAAAAAAAAAAGAAGTTTGTCCCAGGCTAACTCGATGACCCTACTGGGAAGTCCTGTGATTGCCTACAGCTGCATTGAGGGGCATCCCATGTGGATATTCCTAAGGCCCCCAAGGAAGCAATGGATGTGGAAACCCCATTCAGGCTACCTCCCTGATGCTGGCTGGGAAGTCCTGTGATCCTCTAAAGTGTTTCTCACATCTGTTTTCTCCTTTATCCCCACCTTTGCTCCTCCTGTTTTCTCCCCTCCTGAAATGTCTGTTGTTGTTTTCTGTATCCTTGCTATCTAACCTGTCTGAGCCCTATTTGTCCTTCAAGCTCAGTTCAAGGCCAGTATCCCTTCTGAAGCTCTGATCAAGGCATCATCCAATTAGTATGGCTAGAGTAGATGGTAGGTAATGTCTGAAGGTATAGAAGGCAAATTGGTAGTGTCCTATTCCTCATCATTGAATTCTGTGGTCTACATATGTGTGATCCAGGATGTATATGTGTAAGAAGCCCCCAGTTCCAGCTAAGTCTTTAGGAACTGCAAATATGGCACTAAAAGAGCCCTTACTCAAGCCCATGCTCAGAAACAGCTAGAAGAGGATCTTCTAGCCACTTGTAGGCCTCTGCACAGGAAGAAGGACTTCCAGAGCAGGTGATGTGAGTTAAACCTTTTCACACATATTTCTTAAACCTGTGCCGCACTATATTACGGTTTAAGTTTAAGGCTACTCCTCCCATGGGTTCTTGTGGGAAGGCGTGAAGCCGGTTCTTAAGAGAAGGTTTTGTATTAACCATCTACCTCACAGCCATCAGACTGGCTCATATGACAGAAAAGGAAAATATTGGATACCAGAGGGGATGTGGGAAAACTGGGACAGTAATGCATTGTTGGTGGAGTTGTGAAGTCATTCATCCATTCTAGGGGACAATTTGGAACTATGACCAAAAGGTTATAAATCTGTGCAAAGCCTTTGATCCAGCAATACCACTGCTAGTTCTATATCCCAAAGACATAAAAAATAAAGAGAGAGAAAAGGACCCATTTGTACAAAAATATTTATAATGGCTCTTTTTGTGGCTACTAAGAATTGGAAATTGAAGGGATACCCATCAATTGAAGAATGGCTAAACTAGCTGCAGTATATGATTGTGATGGAATATTATTGGGCTGTAAGAAATAACAAGCAGCATGATTTCAGAAAAACTTGGAAAGATTTTCACGAACTGATACAAAGTGAAGTGAGCAGAAACAGAATGTTATGCACAGTAACAGCAATATTATAGGATGAGGAACTGTGAATGATTTAGCTATTCTCAGCACTGCAATAATCCAAGATATTCCCAAAGTACAAATGATGAAGTCTACTATCTGTCTCTAGAGAAAGAACTTATATTGTCTGAATACAGACTGAAGCATGCAATTTTTCACTTTCTTTCATTTGTTTTTTAGTTCAAAATGACCAATTTGAAAATATTTTATATGGTTGCACGTGTACAGCCTATATCTGATTTTTTTACAGTCTCAGGGGAGGGAGAAGGTGGTGGGGGAGGGAAGGTTAGAATTTGGAACTCAAAACTTACAAAAATGTTTAAAATTCTTTTAACATGTAATGGAGAAAAATAAAATATTATACATATATACATATATGCCATCTTTACCAAATTATCTGAGAGTAGTAGTAGCTGCCTTCTGGGTACCCAACATGCCAATTGAAACAGAAGTTGGGAAATGTTTTTATTTTCTCCTCCTCCTCCTCCTTCTCTTCCTCCTCCTCCTTCCCCTCCTTTTCTTTTTCTCCCTTCTCCTCTTCTTCCTCCTCCTTTTTTTTCTTTCCAAAAAACTGGGACTACTTACTTTTGTCCTGCAGTTTTCCTTTTTTGATTTCTTGAAACACAGCTCTGAAAAACAGGCTTAAAAAAAGCCCACTATGTTTTTAATGGAGCTACTTGACTATACCTTAAACCCATATAATTCTGGCTTTCATTGAATGACCAAAAATAGGCCCAGCCCAAACCTCTGTGGCTCATTGTTTAGATATTGATGGCTTAGAATTAAGAGTAAATGGCATTTGTTTTCTGTTCTGACAAGAAACTCTGAGGGTCTTTCCCCTTCCAAATTGACATCTTTGGGATGGTAAATTGGGCCATCTTTTGTCTCAATTCTTACCTAGCCTTAATCATTGAATGGGCTAACCTCAGATAAACTGAGACCTGGGGGAGGGAGGGAAACCCTTAATTTTAAAAGGCCAATATTACCCTGCAACCTGGACCATCCCTGGTCATCTTTGAACTCTGATGACTCTAGTGGAGAGAGTAAGACTGATAACTTTGTACAGCTCTGCCTCACTCAAATCCAATTCACAAGGCAAAGCATCATATGCATGATATCCTTGGTCCTTTTCCAGAACAAAGAACAAATAACAGCAATAATCAGCTCCACTTAAGTCAGTCTTTACGTTCCTACTGTGCATCAGGTACTTGCTAGGTCCTGGGACTACAAAGATAAAAATGTGAGTCTCTGCCCTCAGAGAACTTGAATTCTGTTGTTGGAGATAACATGTATGTCTATAAGCATGTATGTGATAAATACAAGTATATGATAAATACCAAGAAGTAGGGGAGGGAGATGGGTACTGGAAACTTGAGAAATTGGGAAAAACCTTGTAAAGAAGATGGCACTTGAATGTTTTGAAGGAAACTGGGAATTCTAAGAGGAAGAGGTGAGGATGGAGTCCATTTCAGGCATGGGTGATAGTTTGTCAAAGGCACAAAGATGAGAAATAAAGGGATATGTTTGAGAAACAGCAAGGAGGCCAGAGCAGGTACACTGGAGAGTATATGAAGGGATCCAATATATAATAGGGTTAGAAACATATCAGAGCCAAGTTGAGGATTTTCAGTGCTAAATGGAAGAGTTTATATTTGATCCTGGAAGTAATAGGAAGCTACCAGGAATTTATTGAACAGAGGAGGGACATAATCAGTCCTGTAGTAATGCCAATGTGCTACCCATAGCAGCTGCTATGAATATGCTTATGTATTTCCAGGTGTAATGTCAAGCAAAGAAGTACTTAGCATCTTGTTTCAGCTATTTCATTATTTAGCACCTTGTTTCAGTTCAAGTTTCTTTTGAGCTTTGCCCATGATTATATCAAGTGTTTGTTAAGAAACAGATCTTGTGAAACCCACAGTGAGAGAGACTTGCTAAAGACAGGAACAGGAAGGATGTAAGAGGTGGGCAGAACAGGGAGGAGCTAATGACCATATATAAAGAGAAGTCCAAGCTGGGAAAGAACAGATCTGAGAAGAAAACAGTTGTGGTGGCAGAGTTGAGAAGGAAAAAACTTGTGGTATCCTAGAACTCTGTCTCTTCTGTCTGTGTTTATTTTTGTTTGTAATACTTTGTGGAGAAGCCCTGGGACCTTACTGGAAGCCCTGAAAGAGGATTTTCTTGTTGTCTGTTTATGGAAGTCCTGGAGGAGGGTTTCAGAGGTCCTGGGACTATACTGACAATTTGTGTTGAATTCTCAGACCTTGTTTGTAGGTCTGTGTTGAGAAAGAAAGAAAGGAAGGAAGGAAGGAAGGAAGGAAGGAAGGAAGGAAGGAAGGAAGGAAAGAAGGAAGGAAGAAAAGGAAGGAAAAAGGAATAAAGTGAGGAAGGAGGAAGAAAGAAGGAAAGAAAAAAAGATCACTTTAGTGTCTGTGAATGTTGTATGGATTTACGATGAGATAGATTAATGCATGGAGACCAATTAGAGGTCTATTGCAATAGTCTAGGAAGAAATGAGGATTTAAACTTAGGGGGTGACCTTGTAAGTAGAGAAAAGGGAATGGATACAAGAGCATAGAACAGGAAGAAGATTTATAGAATTACAGAATTGCCAGGAAGGGAAAGGAGAAAAGATGCAAAAACAAAAACAAAAAAGACAGGGGATTACATTATAGAGAGGAGTAGTACTGGGAAAGATCCCAAGGGGAAATCACAACCCAACCCTGCCTCTTTGCTAAGATCTTTAGAAAGTAGGGCTTAATCTGCCATGGTTGCACTAGGCTCATAGGATTTAGAGGTGGATGTTATCTTAGAGGTTATCTAGCACTCTTGCTCTTTATTTTACAGGTGAAGAAACAAGCAAAGAAAAGAAAAATGGATTGTAAGCAGCCAGCTATGCCAATACACATTTCACTATGGCCTGGTAGAATAGATGGAGAACAGGTAGCCATCTAAGCAGGATAATCTCAAAGGCATTAAGAAAGCCAATCAGAATTCACTCCAGCTCCAAAATTCTACTCTTCTAACTTCCCTTTACCCCTTTAGGTTTCTTCTTTATTCATTCTCTCCCCCACTAGTTTTTCTTCCTCAACCAAGATGAAGAAATCATACAAAAATCTTCTATTGTTATTGTAAAGATTGGGAAAAGGGGAGGCCAGTTAAGGCAAGGATGAGGAGTTGGTTGCTTGTTCTTGCTTCACTAGGCTCTTGATGAACCAAAAAAAAAAAAAAAACTAAGAATGAACATGTTCACTAGAATAGGAGTCATTACCCGAGGGAAGAGGAAAGAGAAGCATTTAGATGGATGAATCTCTAGAACTTAAAGGTGGAGGTAAAAGGAATCATAATAGAAGATAAAAATACAGGAAAGTAAGAAGAATCCCTGAGGGGAAATGTTGTCAACAGAGTCCAGTGGCAAGAACAAGGTGCAAACACTTGACTTACTTGCAAAGAGAGAGGTGACAACCAAAGGCAACAATGAGTCAGACCACATACATGCCTGCCAAATCTTAGATAGAAGATGATAGATGGTTATCAGTAGCAGCATCTCATAAAGCAAAAAAGAAGTAGGGGAGGGCAAAACCAAAGCTTCAGAGCCTGGTAAGGGATCCAACTAAGCAAAGTCATCCCAAAAAAGGATGGAAATGGAAGGAGGGCAACAAACAGAATGAAAATGGAAAAGATCTGCAAAGATCTTTATAATAAAGTGTGTTCAGCACTGAGGACAGTGTAGCCATCACACTTGGATTCTAATATCATAGTCCCATATGTGCTTTAGAGGAAAGGCAGAAATGTCACTAAAGAGAACTAAGATGGGAAAAACAGCCAGATTGAACCAAGTGTAAATACAGAAGATAAGGGATGGTGGTAACACAACTCTATGTATTTAGGAATTAATTCATACAGTATCTGAAGGGGAAGTACATGCCAAAATAGTGGGGGAGACATTCAGATCTTATTAATTTTGAAAAAGGTGACCAAGAAAACAGTAAGAGCGACTGATCTATATGCCTACTTTCCCATCTTAATAAAATCTCTATGAGATTCAGTTACCACATTACCTAAAATCACCTTAGTCTCTTATTCCAACAGGTGCCATTTTGTTCTCCATACAAACATAAAATTATTTCAAGGTTGCTTGAAGTTAGAACCACAGAAACAAATCTGTACAACAACTATCTGATTACAAACATCAGGTGAGGCTTAAAATATACTTGCCAAAGGTGTACCCTACCATGATAAAGAAGATCCAGCTCAGAGGCTAAGTTAAAGATCAATTCACTGTGTACAGTGAGGTCCTCTATATGCTTCCAATCACAGATGAAACTCTCCTGGTTGCATCAAACCTGGGGACACCAGAAAAAGATCAGTAATTACTCCAAAGAGTTTGACCAAATTCTCTCTTTCCCTCCCACCCCTCTCCCACTCATTGAAAAGGTAAGCAATGCCATATCAATTATACATGTGGGCTAATATGGAAATAGATTTTGTATGATTGCACACATATAGTCTGAGGAAGGGTAGGAGAATTTGGAGCTCAACATTTTAACAAGCAAATGTTGAAAAATGTTTTTGCATGTAATTAGGAGAAGTAAAATATTTAAAAAGAAGAAAAAAAGAAAAATTATCCATGTGAAGTCATGCAAAACCTATTTCCATATTAGCCACATTACCAAAAAAAATTAAAAGTAAGAAACATAATGAAAAAAGTATGGCTCAATCTATACTCAGAAAAACCCATCTTTTTCAATACCAACTTTCTCCTATTGTTTTTATGTGTTTTTTAGACTTGGAAAACAATAGTCTCCAAAGAGATAAAACAGGATTTCATAGATAGAAGGATGGAGAAGTGCCTGGTGCATGAGAATGGGTTTCAACGTAAAACCAAGGAGAAGCTTTGAAGAGCAAGAATAAAAGTTTTCATCAGGCAAACATAGGGAGGATAAGAGCATAGGTAAAAAGCAGGGGATGATAAGGTAACAGAGAGCATGTTGCCCTAGGATCTTTGTGATGTCAGAGTAAGGAAGGCCTCCAGGACATTGAATAGACTCTGTAAGGAACATTTATATGAGAAAGAGGACCAGAAACACAAAGAAAGTGAAGGAATAGATAGGAATAAATAGGCTGCAATCTTTATAGTTGGGGGAAACAAGTATACCTTAATCCATGAGGTCACAGATCTGATTACTTGAGTTGGTGGGTGGTCTTCTAAAATCCCCAGATCCTTTCCACATAAGCTAATAACAACTGCCAAAATTTGTTTGGCACTTTCAGGTTTGCAAAACATTTTATAGATATTAACTCATTTGATCTTTACCTCAACCCTTTTGAGATAGGTACTGTTGTTCAGTCATGACCAACTCTTCATGACCCCATTTAGGGCTTTGTTGGCAAAGATATTGGAGTGGTTAGCCATTTCCTTCTCCAGATCATTTTTACAGATGAGGAAATTGAGGCAAACAAGGTTAAGTGACTTGCCCACAGTCACATAGCTAGTAAGTATCTGAAGCCAGACTTGAACTCACAAAGATGAGCCTTCCTGATTCTAGGTCCAGCAGTCTATCCATTGTATAACCTGGTTGCCCACCTCTGAGGGTCTTCCTCTCCCAAACTGATTCTTTGTGAAGACAAATTAGGCCATCTTTTGCCTCAGTTCTTACTTAGCCTTTGACTACTAAATGGGTGTTGTCTCAGACAAATTGGGACCAAGAAGGACCTAAGCTTAAAAAGGCTGATGTCTCCCACTGCATCTGGAGTCATCTCCGGTCATCCTGACCTATGTCTTGCCATTGTACTCCAATGACTCTGGAGGAGATAGTGGGATTGATGACTTCACACAGCATTGCCCCAGTCCAATCTAACTCACCTGCAAGTCAAGACATCACCCTCTTGATGTCATCTTCGAAAATGAAGGACAGGGGGGCAGCTAGGTGGCACAGTGAATAGAGCACCAGCCCTGGAGTCAGGAGGACCTGGGTTCAAATTTTACCTCAGACACTTAACACTTACTAGCTGTGTGACCTTGGGCAAGTCACTTAACCCCAATTGTCCTGCCTTTCTTCTCCCCACCTCCCCCCAATTAATCTTTTTAGATTTAGCCCTCTACTTCAGCCTGTTGAGATCTCTTGGGATCTGAGCTTAGCGTCATATACAAATTTGGTTAACAAAAGCCTTCCATGCCTTTATCTACATTTCTGGGGGGGCGGGGCGGGGAAGGTTAGCAATCACAGGACCATGGGCAGATCTTTGAGAACCGAGATCTAAGGTGAGGTTCAACTATTCAAGGTGAGGTTAAACTATTATTTAGTATCTGGAGGGGTGGGGGGGAGAATCTAACCACTTAATCAGTTGCAAATCAACCTAACCAAATCAAACCCACATTTCTCCATTTGGTCCACAAGAATATCATTAGAGACTGTGACAAAAGTGATACTGAAATCTAGGTATGTGGTAGTTACAGCATTTCTAAATCTACCCATCTAGTAACACTGCCAAAAGAGTAAATAAGGATAGTTTGGCATGACCCAATCTTGAAAAATTTGGGGTCTTTGTAATTGACATATCCTTTAGTCACCAACTAGGTGGTGCATTGAGTAGAGCACAGGCCCTGGAGTCAGGAGGACCTGTTGAAATCTAGCCTCAGACACTTAACAGAAAAAACTAGCCATGTGACCTTGGGCAAGTCACTTAACCCCAATTGCCCTACCTTCCTCCACTCCAAAAAAAAGCAAATTAAAAAAATGCTGCAAGTGCTTATTTTACCTGTGTGTAAGATAAGTCCAGAAGGGAGATACACAATAGACATGTCCTTTATACACTAAAGATAGGTCAGGCCTTGGTGAAGGATCAAGCCCATTTTCCAAAGCTGTCTGTTAATCATTATAGAACCATCTAATCTTGGTTCTGAAAGGAACCTTAGATTGGGTTTTCCTTATCTTAATTGAATACTTGTCTTGTTTTGTGGCCTAGATGGTATTTAAGGGCCCTTCAAGCTCTACATCAATGACCACATAGTCCAACTGTTTCATTTTACAGATAAAGAAACTGAGGCCCAGGGAGGTTAAATTGTTTCCCAATTCTTAAAGCACTAGGAAAAATGTGAGTCATTATTATAATCTTTTAATTTGTCTAAGGTTGCATGGCTAGTTTATGGAAGATTAGGTGCCCAGGCCTTCTGCATTCTAGTTCAATGACCTTTCCATTGCTGTCTCTTGATATTTGGAGCATTAGTGTCTGTGGGAAAGGGCCTTGATCACTAAATCCAGGAGATAACTTTGGCCTATGTGACCATTAATACTTAACCAGTGAAATAGTGTATTTTTTTTTTTTAAGATGAAGAGAGACCCAGAAAAGGTTAATGCCTTAAAAAGGGCAGTTTCCTAGACTCTGCATGTTCTAGAATCCCAGATAATTTCTACCATTAATATTTTAAGCAACTAATTTGACATTTTTCCATTTAATTAACTTGCATACATATGAGAAGAGAGTTTTGAGAGTGCTATGACATTTAAACAAAGTCATTTAGGTTTTTCCATTTCTGGAGGCAAGCATTCTGCCACCCTCCCCTTCTCAACCCTACTCCAAGCCTATTTTGCATTCCTGATTCTTAGGCCCTCTTATTAGCACAAAGGAAGGACTCAAGTTCTCAATGCAAAAGAGCCTAAAGCCCCAAGTTGGGTGATGTGGGTGGGCTTGGTGCTTAGAATTGTGGCTCTTTTAAACTCAAGCTGGTCCCTTCTCTGCCTCTTTTCCAAATGATTTTCAATCAGAATAAAGCCACGTCAGGAGCTATTGTTTTCCTGTTGCCACACCAACAGTGAGGGGGGCAATTCAAAACATTTCTCCAAAACACACATTAAGCAAGGAGATAGCTAGGGTTACAAGAGGGGAGCACAAAAGCTCTGTGACAATTCTCTTTTCCAAATGACAAATAATTACTGCCATATCATCGAATAATTAAGAAGTAAAGGAAAATAGACAAATTAAGTCTAACCATTTGGGGAAGGGGGGGAGGGTGACCTAGGAGGGATGCTTGCTCAATGTTCCATAATTGAAAAATTGCATCCTAATTAGCTCCAACCCCAGAGAATTGGCAGCCCCTATGCTCTAGCCAATCAGAAAGCAGCAGAGTCATAGAACTTGCCGCTATTAAACTTTACTGTGGATTTCAGAAGGAATTGTGCCATTTCCAAGCGCGTTAGGAAAGTGAGAGATTCTTCAGCTTGTCTGGCACTGGCAGAGGATTCATTACTTAATATTTTCATCTGTGATAATTAATCACAGATTTTCTCTGCCTATCAACAGCTCTAGCAGTTCTCCCCAAGTGAACCTGGCTACTAATCTCCCAGTTTGTTAATAGCCAACTGAGCCAGGCTTAATGTTATGGGCTGTTTCAACCAATGACCAGCTTCCATGATGCAACATGGCTTCCCTCTCACAGCAGGGCCATGAGGAGTCACCCAGAGGGGTGGGGACCTTCCCCCAACTTCAATTTGGAACCTGGCAAAATGAGCTAATGGGGTGGGGGAATAATCACATTGAGCTTAATTTCTGCCCATGCGTATGCTCCTCTTCTGGGAGTTTTAATTAGAAGTGTGAGGAGCTTAAGAAAGTAGTGTCAAGTCCTGAAATGAATCAAAGCCATGAGTTGAGGAATAAAGAGTCTTTAATTGAGATAAATGGGTAGCAAACCTGCCACCCTGGGAGATATCCAGTGGTTTTCCCAACCCAAGAGACCCCCGAAAAAGTACTTATAGTTATAAGAAGAGAGGGGGAGGAGTCAATATGAAGTAGCAAGGCCTGGTCAAGAGACCCCAGTGGCCCTTGGCAGTCTGGGCAAGGAATGCCATTTCATTCTGTTTTGCCCTTCATGCCCTGAATCCCAATGAAAGGGGACAAGGACACTAGAAGCTGAGATCCAGCTAGAGCTAGGCTCCCCTATATGGCAAAATCCCTGAGTAGGTGGACCCAGGGTGTGGTTCAACCTAATCAAGAGTAGGAATGTAAGGACATTACTGAAGTTTTGACATTACAAGGATCATTTAAGGCAGTGGCAGTCCATATTACATTTGACATTAATAATTTCTGTCATTATATTAACAATTTTATGTCACTAATGCAGCTCTCTCTATGACCTTCCCTAAATCAGAAATTAATTTAGCATTGAATACAACAAGGTCTAGCAAAGAACCTGAGTTCAAATTACAGCTCAACCACTTACCACTGTGTGACCTTGGGCAAATGTCTTACCTGACTTGGTTTCCTTGTCTATAAAATAAGACAATGAGGGGTTTAGACCAGACAACCTCTATCTATTCCAGCTTTAAATCTAAGACCCTTTGGTGATTGTTTTAATTGAACTCCTTTTGTGTGCCTGATTCTGTGCTAGGTGATATGGGGGATGTAATTAAATTCAATTTTACAAGCATTTATTAAGTACCTACTACACATCCTACCTTTGTAAATTCAGCTCTTACTAATTTCCATTATGAAAGCTGTACCCCCAGAAAGTTGGATATTTGACATTTCTCCTGTGCCATGTAATTTCCCATTCTCATGCTTTTGCCTGTGTTTGTCCATCCTTATGCCCCACATTTCTACCTGCTGACATTTCACTCATCCTGCAAGTCCCCCACTCAAATATCACCTTCTCTACAAAACTTTCCATGTTTCTCTCAGCCAGAAGAGTTTTTCTTCTATGCTGTCATGGCCCTTGAATTCTATCTCTCTCTTTATACTCGTATTAAACCACTTTGTATTCTAATTATTTATTTATCTTATTTCTCCTACTAGGAGAGATGTAAACAGGAACTAAGTCTTATCCATCTTTGTGTCTCCAAAAGACCTATTAGAGTGGCTTTCATGCCAATGGGGCAACAAAACATTTGCTTTTTGATGTTATAAGCAGCAGGTGTTATTACAGAGTAAAAGGAGCAGCAGATATATCTCCCCAGACCACACCTTTGTTTTCCCACTGGGCTGACTCAGGGGCATGATCTTCCCTGTCATACTGTTCATAAGCAGAACACGCTTCATCGAACAGTGAGGGAACCAGTCTGGATAGAACAGAGGTTTAATATATGGGAGGAGTGGGAAATGAAGTCAGAAAGATAAATTGGAGCCAGATAGTGTGGGGATTTAATTACATACCTGGCCAAAGAATTTGGATTTGATCCTATAAACCAGAGGTGTCAAACACTGGGCCTGCACTCCCACCTGAGGCCAGGAACCAGGCAAAAATAAAATTGGAAATTATTTTAACTAAAAATTTTAAAAATACAATAGAAGATGGATAATTATAACATGGTTTTCTTTTCTTTTTTCTTTTTTTAAAGCAATTGGGGTTAAGTAACTTGCTCAAGGTTACACAGCCAGTCATTATTTATGGGTGGGTGCTCATTTTCTGAGGCCGGATTCGATCTCGGGTCATCCCAACTCCGAGGCTGGCACTCTTACTCACTGCGCCACCCAGCCGCCCCTTAACATGCTTTTCTAAAAACAAGATGCTGTTCACAGGGATCCAGCCCTCCTCACTTAAATCCAATTCACTTGCATGGCATGGCCTCACCTCCCTGATGTCATGGTCCTCTCCAAGAATGAAGGACAAAAACAACAGGGATCCTTATATCCGTTTTAGTGCTTCCTGTTCCTGTTTGTATTTGACATCACAGCTAGAAACAATGTTGAGTTCTTGAAGATTTTTGAGTAGGTGATGAGAATAAGGCATTTTCCCTATGCAAAAGAAGGTATACAAAGTCCCTGCAGACTGTCAGGCTTCTTACTTGTTAAAACTTACCTGGATTTCGAAAGATATATGGACCAAGTGCTTACAGCCATTCCAGTCTATGGGTCCCACTCAGATGGGAGTGCTCCTAGAGTTCCAAATCTTGCTCCACCCTGAGTATCCAAAGACACTCTACAGTGTAGTCAAGAATGGCTGCACACTCCCCTAGTCCACACTGAAAACAAAAGCAATGCCACTCAGAAGTGGCCAAGTAAATGTTCTTCAGGTCACATTTGTTACTAGTGACACCAAACCAGTAAAAAATTACTCAGTGACGGCAGGACCAGAATCCAATTGTCTCCATCAATGCTCAGCGAGGCACTGATTTCCTGGCCTTCAGCTTTCTTTCTCCCAACCTGGGTTTTCTTGGTTCTTACATAAATACATCAGGTGCTTGACCTTTACTAGGGCTCTTTGGCTATTTAAGAGCCTTTTCTTCCCCAAAAACAAAGCATTTAGGAGGCAATACAAAACAAAACAAAATCCTCAGCCCTATTTATCTCCTAAATTTCTCTCTACTCACCTTCTGTTCAGTTGTGGCTGCAGAACATAATATCTATTGTCTATGTGCTCTGATATAAACTCTTGGTTCTATTATCTAAGAAGTCAGTTCTTCCCTTATGTCTTATAGGGTCAGGAAAAGTCTAAGGAAAATGAAGATGAATGAGGTCTTAAGAGTGGGGCAGAGTGATATAGTGGAAAGAGCCCTGAACTAACGTAAGAGACTTGGGCTCTCATGCTGGATCCATTTCTATTTACTTGAGTGACCCTGAGCAAGGTGGTTAGCATCTCTAGCTCTCAGTTTCCTCATTTGTAAAATGGGAAAGATGGATGGGATCATCTATAAGGTCCTTTCTAGTTCTGACATTCTATAATTCTTTTCACAAATATATCCATTTATCCTCTTTCCCTAAGAATTCAAATTAATAAGCTGACATACTGATATTATTATTATTTTTCTTTTTTTTTAAACAAATGCTTTATTAACTTCTGTTTTACATCATTCATTTCCACCAGATTTTGAGTTACAATCATTTTCCCCCCATTATTCCTCTACCCAACCTCCCAGAATAGTAATCCCACAAGATATCGCTTCCTCCAATCTGCTCTCTCCCATACCTTCTCCCATACCCCCATCAAATTTTCCATTAGAGGAAGGTGAGTCTTTGCATCCCAATGCCTGCACATCTTATCTCCCTATTACAAGCAAAAGAGTATTAATAATAGTATTTATATATATTTGAAACATTTAATGTTACGACCTCAATTTTCAGATCCATTTCCTTCCTCCCTTGTCACCCATTCCCTCTTGGGAGATAAGTAATTCAGTATATATTGTACATGTCTAGCTATGCAAAACATTATCATAGTAGATATGTTGTACAAGGCTGCTTATAATTCCCTCCCACTCATCCCACCCCCCACCTGGTCCATTCCCTACATGATCCTGTCCCTCTTCTATAGTGGGTACTTCTAACCTCCCCTCCCCCCAAGGATGCCCTCCCTTCCATCATCCCCCCTCTCATCCCCCTTCCCCCTATCCTGCAGCAGGTTGAGATATCCTATTTAGTATGTATGTCATTTTCTCCCTGAACCAAATTCAATGTGAATGTGGTTTTGCCTTTTTAGCCTTCCTTATTCTCCCCCTCTTTTGCAACCACTTCCCCTTACTTCTTCTGCATGGGATAGTTTACACTACCCTGTCTCTCCCCATCTCCTCTTGCCACTTTCCTCTCTCACCTCATAATTTCATCCCTTGAGTATTCTCCCTTCCCAACAAATTCAACCTATGCCCTCTATCCATATATAACTGTAACTATATACACACACATTCACATATGTATTCATATGACCACACCCCCTTCTTCCATTATTTTCATAGTGAGAAAGATATCATTAGTCACGGTTATTGCTTTTCCATATAGGAATGTAAATAGTTCAACTTTGATAAGTTCCTTTTGATTTCTTTTCCCTGATTACCTTCTCAGGCATCTCTTGCTTCTTGTGTCTGGATGTCAAATTTTCTATTCAATTCTGGTTTTTTCCTCAAGAATGCTTGAAAGTCTCTATTCCACTGAATGACCATATTTTCCCCTGAAACAAAATACTCAGTTTTGCTGGGTAGGTGACCCTTGGGTTCATTCCCAGTTCTTTTGTCCTCTGGAATATCATATTCCATGCCCTTTGATCCCTCAGTGTAGAAGCTGCCAGGTCCTGGGCTATTCTTATTGTGTTTCCACAATATTGAAATTGTTTCTTCCTGGCTGCTTGGAGTATTTTCTCCTTGATCTGGGGATTCTGGACCCTGGCTATAATATTCCTGGGAATTTTCTTTTTGGGATCTTTTTCAGGAGGTGATTGGTGGATTCTTTCAACCTCTATTTTGCCCTCTGGATCTAAAACATGAGGGCAATTTTCCTTGAGAATTTCTTGAAGGGTGATTTCTAGGTTCTTTCCTTGATCATGGCTTTCAGGTAGTCCAATAATTTTTAAATTGTCTCTCTTGGATCTATTTTCCAGGTCAGTGGTTTTTCCCATGAGATATTTCACATTGCCTTCTAATCTTTCGTTTGTTTGGATCTGCTTACCAGCATCTTGATTTCTCATAAAGTCATTAGCTTCCATTTGCTCCAGTCTAACTCTGAAGGAATGAATCTCCTCAGCGAACTTCTGAGATTCTTTTTCCATCTGGCAAATTCGACTTTTTAAGGCATTCTTCTCCTCATTGCCCTTTTGGGCCTCCTTTCCCATTTGAGTTAGTCTATTTTTTAAGGTGTTGTTTTCCTCAGTCAGGCTGTTGACCCTCATTTCATACTTTTCCTGCATCCTTCTCATTTATCTTTCCAATTTTTCCTCCACTTCTCTTATTTGATTTTTAAAGTCCTTCTTAAGGTCCTCTATGGCCTGCAACCCTCTCATGTTTTCCCCTGGGGCTTTTGGAGCAGGACTTCTGACCTCACAGTCTTTTTCCCGCTCTATGCCCCCAAAATAGGAGTCTAGGGTTGCATTTTTCTGTTTCCTTTGCCTTGGCATGTTGCCACTTGATTACCTGACTTTTGGGCTTTTTGCCACACTATGGCTTTAAGGCCAGATAGAGGAATTTTCGTCCCGAACGTGTGGGGGCAACTTCCGTTTCTGGCAAGCTGTAAACCCACCCACGACTTCCACCCTAGATCACAATCCAGATCCAGGGAGGTTAAAGCAAGAGCGATTACCCCCCAAGACTGATCGCTGGATCTCCCTACAAATTTGCAGGCTGGGAGCTGGAGCTGCCTCTGAAAACTACAAAATGGCGTTTGTCCTCAGCAGCTTCTAGCCCCAGGGGAGGTAGCCGACCCATTCCCTAATACCAGTCCCAAAGTCCATAGGACACTAACCTCTTACTTTGTCCCAGGCAAGTCTATGTTGATAATTCTGGAGTCGCCACATCTCCTGGTGTTCTGGGGTTCCTCCAGCTGGCTGCTGGCCCTGCCGCCCTGGGGCTAAAACCTCGGCTCATGCGGACCTGGGCTTGGCTCGGCTCCTGCGCTCTGCCAGGTCCCAGACCACTGCGCTGGTCCTTCCTGCAGGGCTGCTGGGCTGTCCTCAGCGGGAGTTTAGCTTCTCTGTGTCGTTTTGTGGGTGCTGGGGCTCCAGAAGTTGTTCAGAGTCCCCTTTTACATCGTTTGGGGGGAATCTGGGGGCAGAGTGGCTTGGACGAGCTGTTTCTACTCCGCCATCTTGGCTCCGCCCCCCATACTGATATTATTATTATACTTCACATAAATGTGGCATGTCATAGTTTTCAAAGTACTTTAAAAATCTAGTATTTTATTTAGCCCTCTTAAAAGCCCACTGTGGGGGCGGCTAGGTGGCGCAGTGAATGGAGTGCCGGCCCTGGAATCAGAAGGACCTGAGTTCGGAGCCGGCCTCCGACACTTAATCCGCACAAACAAAAACCTAGCCGTGTAACCTTGGGCAAGTTACTTAACCCCAATTGCCCTAAAGGGGCGGCTAGGTGGCGCAGTGAGTAAGAGCGCCGGCCTCGGAGTTTGGATGACCGAGATCAGATCCGGCCTCAGAAAATGAGCACCCACGCATAAATCAAATGACTAGCCGTGTAACCTTGAGCAAGTTACTTAACCCCAATTGCTTTAAAAAAAAAAAAAAGCCCACTGTGACAGAGGCAAGAAAAATGGCATTATCTTCATATGATAGATGAAGATACTGAGGGCCAGAGAAGGTCAATGAATTGCTTATGGTCACTCAGGGAATAAGTGTGGGGAACTGGAATGGAAGTCTCCTAGCTCCCAGCCTTGGTCACTCCCCTGGACTTTACAATCGCTTTCCTGATAGCTATGGACAGGTTTGTCCCTCCAGTCATCATAAATGCAAATAATGGGGGTGGATAGAGAGAGACTGAGAACCCAACAGTAAAAAGTCCATTATTTGGAAAATACTACCTCACCAGCCTATTTCTAATTAGCTGGTTGTGGTGGTGCTCATTTCCTCTGCATATTGATGCCTCTTTGCCCATCACTTCCTGATGAGGTTGCCCATTCATTCTAAGTTATCAATAGCTTGAAAAAATAAATAATGCATTAACCTGCAGTCTATTAGATAATGTGTGATGAGAGTGTTTATGTGGGGGCAAAAAGGAAGAGGGAAAGGTCAGTAAGTATCCTCTAGAACAAAGGGCTTTGGAAGGCAAGACTGGCTCTGTGGGTGGAACAATCCCTAAGAGGAAGAGCAGAAAGCCTCAAAGTGCTCACTGAAAGCCTTCAGGAACACTGGGGATAGGTCTTTCAGACCAAGCCTGAAAAACAGTTCAATGCTTGCTACTCATGCTGTGATTCATTAAAGCTATCCCCCTGACATGTGGCCTTTATCTAAACCAACTTGTCCTGGAAGTAAGTGTGAGCTGAGCTAACTCATCAGCCAGCCTCTCTCTCTCTCTCTCTCTCTCTCTCTCTCTCTCTCTCTCTCTCTCTCTCTGTCTCTATCTTTCTCTCTGTCTCTGTCTCTATCTTTCTCTCTGTATCTGTCTCTGTCTCTCTCTGTCTCTGTCTGTCTGTCTGTCTCTCTCTCACACACACACACACACACACACACACACACACACACACACACACAGGGCTGAGACACTTACTTTCCAGTCTTTCACTGTTGCATAGACCTAAATAACAGGACAAAACAATAGAGTGCAGTTCAAAGCTCTTCATAACCTGTCCTCCCTGAATCCTTCTAGCCTTCTTCTACCTTACACCATCTTCCCCCTCCATGTATTCAGGGAACCAATGACACTGCTTTCCTTATTATTCTTTGCACAGGACACTACATTTCCTGACTCTGGTCATTGTCACTGACTCTCTCCTATGCCTGGAAGGATTTTCCCTCCTCATCCCTACCTCCTGGCTTCCCTTAGAGTCTCAGCTGAAGCCCTGTAGGGCTTTATCCAGGAAGCCTACTCTAATCTCCCCTAATTCCAGTGCTTTCCATCTGTTGATGTGCCATGTGCTTAACACAGGGCCTGGCACATTAATAGACTCTTAATAAATGATTATTGATTGATTATTTCCAGTTTATCTTGTTTAAACCTTGTTTGTCCATGGTTGTTTGCATGTTGTCTCCCCTATTAAACTGAGCTACTTGACAGCAAGGACTGGTTTTTGCCTTTCTTTGCATCCCCCCATTGTTTTTCAATTGTCCAACCTTCCATGACCCGATTTGGAATTTTCTTGGCAAAGCTACTGGAATGATTTGCCATTTCCTTCTCCAGTTCATTTGACATATAAGGAAACTGAGGCAAACAGAGTTAACTGACTTGTCCAGGGTCACACAGCTAGTAAGTGTCTGAGACCAGATTTGAGCTCATGAAGATGAGTATTCACTAAAACTCTGCATCAGAAGCAAAGGCAAACAGAAAAAGGAACAGGATTTCGAGTCAACAAAACCAGCAAGTAGAATCAAGCAACAAGAAACAAGCCAAATGGAACAAACAAGAACAAATTCCCTAGAACAGAGGAATCTTAGATCAAAAGCATGGTGGATGTAGTTATTCACTGCTACAGGTAGTCTTTTTTCTTTTTTCCCCCTCTATGAGGTGTCTACAGAATCGGACCATTCAACTACAGCCTCTGTCAAGGCTTATCATCACTGTTCCCAGATAATAGAATCACTCTATGGGAAGGCATTCAGTCAAAATCTGACAGATTCACAATCTGGTAGTACCTGCCCTGGTGTAACATCTTGATTATCATTGATATAGCATCCCTTGGGGAGTAACTCAAACCTTCTGGGAACTGACACAGAAAGTTACCCATAAAATGCTCAGGGTCTGCACCAAAAATATCCCACAAATTACGTAAGCATCTTCACTCAAATAACACCCCTACTCTTCACACACACACACACACACACACACACACACACACACACACACACGGTAATGATTCATATTAGAACATATACATATTCATGCCTCCATATATATCTTGTAGTACTTTATTTACATGTTGTTTCCACTGCTAAAGTGGGAACGCTTTGAGAGCTGGAACTGTTTTTGCTTTTCTTTATATCCCAATCATTTAGCACATTAACTGGCACATTGTAAGCACTTAATAGATGCTTGTTAATTAACCAAATGACTGCTAAGATTAATTGTCTAGTGTCAGTCTGTGGGATTTAGAAATCTTTTTGATGGTGATAAGGGGGAAGGGGGGAGAGCAGATTGAGGTATGGAGAATTGGCAAACATATTTCCTCCAACATTTTAAAGGACCAATAGGCATGAAGGATGAAGGGTGTTATAGGGAAAGAACAAACTTAATTAAAAGGTTCCAAAAACCTGGGTTTGAATCCCAACTCTAATACTTAGAAAATGTGTGACCTTAAGCAAATTAATTTAATTTCTCTGAGTTTCAGTTTCCTCATCTATGAAAAAGAGTGAACTACTTTTACAGTGATGAAGAGGTACAGAATTCTTAAACAAGGAATGGGGATGACCATAAAAGATATAAATGATTTTAATCACTGGAAATAGAAATGATTTGCACAAACAAAATCAATGCAGCTAGGATAAGAATAGAAATTGTCAAATGGGAGGAAATACCTTTTCATCAAATATCTCTGATAAAGATTCAACATTCAAGCTATACAGGGAATTAACACAAAAAGTAAGACAAAGGGTCATTCTCTAATAGGTAAGTTGTCATAGGTTATGAACAAATGATTCTCAAAAGGAGAATTAGTAACTATTAACAACCATGTGGGAGATTGTTCCAAATTATTAATAAGAGGAGAAATGCAAATCAAAACAACTCTGAAATATGAACTGATGAGTAGAAAATTAGCAAAGATGGTAAGAGATGGGCTTAGTCAATGTTGGGGTCAGGAGTCAAGTCAAGGAATCACAAACTCCTGGATTTTGAAGGGAACCCAAAGGCCATCAAGTCCATTCCATTTTCAATCTTGAACAGGAAGCTCCTCGACAACACTTTTGACAAGTAGTCCCCCAACCTCCACTTGAAGACCCTCCAGTGATGGGGAACTCACCACCTTATCAGGCTACTCATTACACTTTAAGAGAACTCTCTCAAATGTTAAAATATTTTCCTTCATATTTAGCTGCAACTTACCTTTCTGTACCTCTAACTATTGCTCTCAGCTCTGCCTCTGGGGCCAAGTAGATATAATGAGCCTAATCTCTCTTTAGCATAACAGTCCTTCAAAGACAAAAAGTCACTGTCATATAGTGGAAAGAAGACTATATTTGGAATCAGAGAACCTGCGTTCAAATCCTAGTTCAGCCATTTACTAAAATTAATCTTTGGCAAAACACTTAGCTTCTCTGGTTAGTTTTCCATCTGTATAATTTCTGGGGAGTCAGTTCACCTAAATTACCTCTAAATCCCCTTCCAGATCAAAATCTGTAATCTTAATCCTTAGTTCATTCAATTAAACCTTATATGGCATGGTTTTAATTCCCTTCACCATCCTGGTCAACCTCCTCTTGGGACAACCTTGCTTATCAATTACTTTCCTAAAAAGTAGACCAGAACACAAATATACTCTTGGTTAGTCTAAATGTGATATGACCAAGATAGGTGCAATAGAATTAGATGGCCATAAAAGGAAGTGTTATTTGTTGGAAAGCTACCTGGCTCTGAGGAGGACTGTAGCACTGTGTTTTAACTAAACAGATTGAATGTGTGAGTTTGAAAGCATATGTTTAAATTCAACAGGTAAACTATCACTGACCCCAGTCTCTCAGGAAGTCTATAGTAACCACAGCTTGTACCACCCTGTGGGGGTATGCTCTACTAGACTATCTATCTCATTGTTTTCCAATGGTTTTAAGTGTGTCCAATCTTGGATCACATTCAGGGAAGCATGATGTCCAAGAATAGGGAAAGGTTAAGTTCTCTGGTTAGATCACATCTGGAGCATTGTTTTGTTTTTCTGGGCAACTCGTTTTAGGAAGGACATTGAATAAATTTAGACTATCTAGCAGTGGTTAACCAGCATGGTGAAGGATGTCCAATTAGTAACACATGATACTGAAGTAACTAGGAGTGTTTAGCCTAGAAGACAAAAAAACAAAGATTCAAGAGAGAGAGGATAATTGTCTTCCAGTATCTGAAGGTCTAATGGATGGAAAAGGAATTAGACTTGTCTTACTTGGCTCTAGGGGGTCAGAGTTTGAATCCTAGCCCTGATGCTAACAATATTGACTGTGAGCATGTCATTTAACTTGTCTAGACCTTAAATATTTTATGAATTTTTATAAATAATAATTTATATAAATATGTGAAATGAGAGTTTTGAACTAATTGTCCTATGAGATCCCTTCTGCCTTTGGACTTCTGTGATTCCTGTCTTCCAATGATGATGGAAGTTCCATTAAAAACTATATAGCTGATATTTCTACAAATCTCCATTACTCCTAATCTCAGGCTAGAACATTAACAGGTAGACTTATTAGTTGGTTGATTTTATGAAAAAGTCCATCCTATCACATAGTAACACCCATAAGGTGAGTTTAATCAAGAATCATTTCATTAAGAAAGGTTTTGTTCTCTTAGGGGGTCAGATGCCACTTAGTTATGTGATAGTTAAAGACACCAGGAATTATTGGCCAAGAAATAGCCACTAAGTCCCTTGGCCCATCTGCCCCTTATTAGTGATGCTCAGCCTTTATTCCCACCTTGTCTCTGTTCCCTGGTTGCTCTTTTCTTGCCACTAAAAATGTTTATCTGTCTCTTAAGTTCCTTTATAGGATTTCCTACCCCCAGAGATGGCATTCTAGTGCCCTACACTGCCTAATTAGGTCCAGATGCATCAGTGATCGGCTTCCCATTCTGTTTTACTTCTTAATTATGCAGCAGGGCATTGCTCTAGTTATAACCCCAATTAATTGGGCTTGCATGACCCATGTCCATTTTGCTGAGCCTGGCATGTCTTTAACATGGTGCTCTGATTTGGGTTGGCACTGAGGGATTCTGCCAAAAGGAAATAGATATGAGATCAATTCTGACAAAATGACTCATTTTTAATTTCTCCATGAGGTCAGCACTGGGTCATGTGAAGAGGATGCACAATATGGAGTAAGAATAAGTATGCTATACTTGGAGTCAGGAAGATCTGGGTTCAGATCCTACCTAGACACTTACTGGCTGTGTGACCCTAGGCAAATGACTTACAGTCTATATGCCTCAGTTTCTCATATGTAAAATGAGGAAGAATGGACTTAATGGTCTCTAAGGTCTCCTCCAGTTCTAAACCTACGATGTTGTGATCTCCCCAACATGCAAAATGTTGGGAATGATTCAGAGCCAGTGGGAATTATGAGATCACACTAGAGATCTCCCAAGGAGCGATTTATCACAAATAGCTGACATTTATAGAGCACTTTGAGGTTTACAATGTGCTTTTTTCACAAAAGTCCCCCGAAGTCAATAGTGAAAGCATTATTATCTTTACTGCATAGATGAAGACACAAACTCAAGAAGGTAAAATCATTTGGCCTAGGGTTCCATAGTTTATAAATAGCAGAACTGGGACCTGAACCCAAGTCTTCTGACTCCCAAATCCAATGCTTTTCCCACTATGCTGTTTTCTCAGCTGAACAGTAACCCCACTATCCACTGCCTTTCCACTCTAAGAAAACCTTTATACTGCAGAATTATTATAGCAGGGCATTCTTACATTCTTATATCTGTTGAGGGGGTGGGATGTGGTTGGTGGCAGTACAGAAGAGACCAATCTCAATGCTCCAAGGGCATTCATCCCAGGAAAGGAGGAAACACAGTCCACTGGAACCAGACCTTGTGGGTTTGAGGAGAGAAGGGAGTTCCTGGGAGAAGGAACAGGACCTTTTTTGGGGGGAGTGGAGCCTGAGGACAGTTAGGTCACATTTAATGTAGGCCATCAGAGGATCTTGATATAGTGCAGATAGCAGTTACCACAGGGAGGAAGTCTGTGGCTCTGCCAAATGGTAACTTCCTCCTATAGATTGTCTTGGGGGCTGCCATACCTCTATGTCACCTTTAACCTATATAACAGAAGATGGAATGTGACAGACCAAGAGGCTTTCTAGGATCATTAGGACCTGGAGTTTCTTACCTCTAAGACCTAAAGACTAATTTCCCCCTCAGTCACATCCTATTTTCTGCATTGTTAATAAGTGGAGAAGTCAGATACAAGGGAAGAGGAAAGAAAAGGTCTTAGTTGATAGTCAGAAGCCCTAGGATGTGTCCATGGGCAATTGCTAACCTGCTGGGTGACAGCATGGGCCTCTGAAGAGATCTAATAAGAGAGAATGACAGGTGAGCTCCAACAAGGGATAAATGCAAACTCCATTATTTTGGTCCAAAAAGTTAATTGCACAAAGGCAAGACAAAGAGGCATGCCTGGATGAACAACAAAAAAACACCTGTGAATTTAAGTCATCAGTGTGACATAATAGACAAGAATGATAATATGAACTTAGGCTGAATTAATAAAAGGATAATGGCCATGACAGAGTAAGTGATAGTCCCACAGTATTCTGCTCTAGTCAGATCACATCTGGAATATTCAGTTTTAGGGCACACATTTTAGGAAAGTCATTGAAAAAAATGTAATAAACCAAGGGGAAAGCTTAATTTTCTACTCGGAATCTGTTTCTTTTACAGTTTGTAGAGCCAGACCTACAGGTAGATAGAGCAGGCAATTGTTCATTTGGCACATTTTGAGGGACTCTGGGTAGGTCTTGGCTTTCACATTCTAAATATCTTGCCATGGTGTCTTAAATTCTATTAGAATTTCATCAGAGAGCTTTATTTCGTCAGGTTAAACATCTCCCTTTTTCCATTCTCTCTTTTATGATGCAAATTCCCTTGGCAGAGATGACTTATAAATTCCTTACTTGGCATTCAAGGCCCTCTACAATAATGATGTCTCTCTACCTTTCCAGTCTCATCTCTTACTCTCCTTTACCATGTACTGTATGGTAGCCAAAGGGAATTATTTTCTGTTCCCTGTAGTTAACATCCTGTGTGCCTCTCCTCACTGTGGTTCCTCTCCTTTATAATGCCCCCTCCTCCTTCTTTGCCTTTGAATTGCCCTAGATCTTAATTTTAAAACTAACTCAAATGTCACCTCTTCCTCGAAGAAGGCTACATTTACCCTGGTCAGTTACAACCTTTACTCCAGACCTGAGTCAGGACTGAGTATTTCTCTGCATCTCTCTAATATACTTATTATGCATTATTTTGTATTATCATTTATTTGGTATCTTAACCCCTTGCTGAGGCATCTCCCCCAGTCCCCTAGCATAGGGCTTTATACATAGTAGGTGCTTAATTGAATTGCTTAAGTACCTTACACCTTAATATGAATGAGTCCATAAGGTCAACTCCTTTTCATTGAAAAGACTATTGGTACCCGAGAAGCACAGAATACAAAATCTAAGCTAGAAGGGACTTCAGAGGCTGTCTGGTCAAGCCCTCTCATTTTATGGATAAGGAAATCAAGGCCCAGGGAGGGTCACATAAGTAGTATCAGAGGTGGGATTTAAAGAATGACAAAGCTACTCCTTGAAAAGGACGGCAAAGATAATAGAGATCAAAACAGCTGGACATATACCCCAAGGAGATCAAAATAGAATGAAAGGCGTCAAATATATCAGGATATTTATAACAGCATTTTTATAGAAGGAAAGGACAAGAAATAGACATTCATTCATTGGGCAATAACTAAATAAATTCTGATACATAAATTTAATGAAATATAACACTGCATAAGAAATGTTGACTATGAATCAGTAGACAAATATATAATAAATGCCTACTCTGTGCCAGGTACCATAACCAGGCCCTGGAGATACAAGAACAAAGAACAAATACTTATGTATAAAATGTATATGACATTAATAAATACAAATATTCACAATCAGTTAAATATAAGGCAGTTTGAGATGGAGAGAACTAGCAGTCGGGGAAGGTCAAGAGAAAGTTTCATGCAGAAGATTTTGCCTGAACTAAAACTTAAAGGAAGGATTCAGAGAAGGAAGGGAGGCCTTATATGAACTGTTGCAAAGGGGAGTGGAACAAGAAAAACAATATGAATAATGGTTATAGCAATGAAAATGGAAAGAACAATAACAAAAGTCTGAACATTATGTAATTACAGTGACTAAATCTGGTCCCCTAAAAGAGGTGAGAAGTTGCACATCCTTCCCTTTTTTGCAAAAACTCTGGACTGTGTTGTGGTGGCTAGTTTTGCTAAACTGATACCTATTCTCTCTCTCTCTCTCTCTCTCTCTCTCTCTCGCTCTCTCTCTCTCTTTCTCTTTCTCTCTTCCTTTCTTTCTTTTTTCCTCTCTCTTTCCTCTCTTTCCTCCCTCCCTCCCTTCTTTCTTTCTTTCCCTTCCTTCCTTCCTTCCTTCCTTCCTTCCTTCCTTCCTTCCTTCCTTCCTTCCTTCCTTTCTTTCTTTCTTTCTTTCTTTCTTTCTTTCTTTCTTTCTCTTTCTCTATCTCCCCTCCCCAGACCCCAGGGGATAACTATATAGGGGAGTGAAAAGGCTATACTTAGAAATAAAGATGAGATTTTTTTAAATCAATAATTTAATGGGAAAACAAAAGGACAAAAGAAGGAAAGAAGAGACGTGAGATGCTGAAAGTAAAGTCTTCAAGGGCCTCTTTTGGCCATTCCTTTTTGGTGGTAGATTGTGGGAAGTCAGGCAAGCATAGGGACTAATACCATTGGTCCAATATGTAAAGTTTTAGCGTATGACCCCTAGACTTCTCGAGAAGCCTGATAGTTCAGAATAGCATCTTTAGAATTTCCTGCTGGAAATAAAGCTCCGTCTGGGCTTACTAGACCAAGGAGTCTGTTTGGTCTTTTTAAGCATGTGAAACTGCTGTGGTTTTGTTGTTGTTGGGTTTTTTCCCCCTGTTGCCAGGAGTCTAGAGGAAGTCTGTGGTTAGTAGTTTTCAAGTGAAGAAATATACAAACACATAAGCTATTTAACAACCTATTCCACTTCAGATCTCCCAGCTTGATTGAATAGGATGCTAATGAAACTAAAGGAATTCTAATATTGGCCAGAGAGAGAAAAGTAACATACCCACTGCTGACTGCTCCCTCCTCCTCACCCCACCCCATCTCCCAAGTGAGCTTGGCTGACTGGCAGAACAAGCCCCCTTCCTTTCTTCTCCATGCCACCTAATGGGGACACTGATCTAGCTTTCCAATCTGATTTCTCTTATTTTCAGATAACTTAGGGAATAGGTTGACTTGAAACATCAGATTCATTATCACATTGTAGTCCTATGGACTTCCTGAAATGTAAGGAGGAAGGAGGGAGTGGGCATTATTATTATCACCCATTTTACAGATGAGATAACTGAGGGAGAGAGGAAGAGGGAGAAGGAGAGGGAGAGAAAGGGAGGGGGGAGGGAGTGGGGAGGAAAAAAAGAGAGAGAGGAAGAGGGGGAGAGAGAGAGAGAAGAAAAGTGAATCTTGTAAGGGCACACAAGTCAGTCACAGGACCAGGATCCTAGGATTTCAAATTAGGAGGATCTTTAGAAATCATTTAGTCCAACGCCCTAATTTTATAGATGAGGAAACTGAGGCAATTAAAAGACTTGCTCAGTGTCATACAGTTAGCAAATAGCAGAACTGATATTTGAATTCAGACCCTGATTCCAAATCAGACATGATTTCAACTATTTCATGGGATTTCGGTGTAGTTCATTTTGATCTCAATCCAAGGAAATTCAAGATTACTCAAGGAAATCTTGACAGGATCTTCCAGGTAGGCTTCCTTTCTCAGAAGGCCAGTTCAGCCATGTGGTAAACAGAAGCTTTCCCAGGCCCCACAAGGAAGACTGGGCAGTTTCCATCTCAGCTCTGCAGCCCCCAGTGCCAGTGTAAGCAATGGATGGCCTATTACTTTAAAAATAATTTCCTTTGATCTACCCATGAAGTTTGTGCCTCTTGCTCCCCACTGTGCTAAGAGGCCTGGTAGCAAACCTAAATTATGGCTATACTTTCCATGTAATTAAACTAACTGATCACTATTTGTCAACACAATTACAGCTGCAAGAGCATTCATCTGCCAGGGAAGCCTTTTAGAAAGGACGGTTTGGATAATAAAATTCCTACTTGTTCCATAGATTTCTCTCAGGCTGTTACCCTCTTAAATACTTTAACCCCTTGGTGCCTAGAGTCAGGGGAAGGATGTATGTAATGCTAGGGATCCCTGCTATAAAAGACAAGGGCAGAAAGGTGATCAGTCACCTGGAACCAGGAATGGATATGTTATAATTACATTATAATGTGGCAGTGTTGTGGCAGGGGGAGAACCAGAACATTAAGGGTTTTGGTGAAAGACCTTGTTTTTCCCCTAGCTAGGGCAAGCAGGTTAAAGAATCTCACAAATTTGAGATTTGAGCTCACAGATTTCCTTAGTGAAACTGTCACCACATATCCAATGCTCTCTGTTGGGCCCCTATCTCTAGGGATGAGAAATCAAGAGAGAGTTCAGCTATCAGCATTCAGAAAGGCAATTCCAGGCTGGAACTGAACCCAGTCTTTATCCCTATTGGCTCCAATTCCAGTCCATGTTATATATGAGTTCTGGAGTAGCAGCAGCCAAGATTCTACACCAACAGAGGTGCCCATCAACACACTCACTCACCACAGTGATGGAACAAGCGGAGAGAAAACAGGCCACAACGCCATGGCTGATGTAGCTGTCCAATACCTTCTGACCTCAGCTGGCCTCTTTATCTATGCCTGTCCTGCTCAGTCTCACTACTGGGCCAGCCCACCACTTTGTAAGGGCTGACCTGATCCAGGATATATTGGTTCCCTTCCCATCTCTCTCTCTCTCTCTTAAAGTCCTTAGCAAAAATGCTAGTACAAGCAGCCGCCAATCCATTTAACGCTATTTTAGGTCACCTTGGAATAATGGAAACATCCTAGGGAAATCTGATGTGCACAGGGAAAAGCACAGAAAAGGAATTAGGGCAGACTTAGGTGCAGTGAATAGAAGCAAAGAGACAGATTTAGGCTTGGTGCAAAGGAAAAACCTCCTTACAATTAGAGCTATTCCAGAGTGAGTGGGTTCTCCTTCATTAGAGGTCTTCAGATAAAGGCCAGGTATGGGCTTCCTTCCAACTCTGAGCTGTCACTTTGTGACACATTAGACCAGGGCTCAGTAAGCTATGGCGAATCTATAGAATTATTATCAGTGGTCTTGGTTCTGCTCTCTGGCAGGACAGCCTACTCTCAGCTATGTATGAGAAGGGTCTGCTCCCATGCATTTTTTAAGAAGTGTGCTGTCCACTCAGCCTCCTCTCCATTCCACCTCCTTCTGACTACACTACTGACTCACTACTATAAACCAGTGTTTCCTGTTGAGGCACATCCAGTCTGTTGTCAAATTGTTTCTGCTTTTACAACATCTCTCATATATGTCCCTTTCTCTCCACTCATGCACTCACCACCTTGGTGCAGGCCCTCATCACCTCACTCCCTGACTAGTTCAATAGACTGTTGGATGGTCTTCCTCCTGCAAGTCTCTGGACTCTAGTCCATCTTCCCCTCAGCTGTCAAGATGAATTTCTTGAAGTATAGGGCTGACCATGTCACCTCCTTATTCAATAAACTTTAGTGGCTCCCTATTACCTCTAGAAGCAATTAAAAATTCCTTTGTTTGGCATTAAGAGCCCTTCACAATCTGGCCTTTTCTTCCCTTTTCTAGTCTTCTTTATATTTGCCTCCCAACTTTTATAATTCAGTCACCCTGGGTTACTCGCCATTTCTTTGCTCCATCTCCTGCCTCCTATGTCTTTTCACTGACTGTTCCCCATGCTAGGAATGCTCTTTCTCCTCATCTCTACCTCCTGGCTTCCCTGGCTTCCTTTAAGACTCAATTCAAATCTCACCTTCTGTGGGAAGCTTTTTCCCACCTCCCCCATCCACCCCTGTGCCTTCCCTCTGAGAGTATTATAGATTATAGTCCACAAAGTCCCCATCCACATGGAAATACAACCACAAGGAACTAAACTGATGTAAATTCTGTTACTCAGTAAGTTACTCAGTAAGACCTTCAGTAGTTGTTCCCATTGCCCTGCCATTGTCACCATGTGTTTTGTTCTTGGTCCCCAGACAAGGTGTAAGTCATACTTTCACCTTCCTTCAGTATAGGCTATGCTATAACAGGATAAAGGAAGATCTAGGTGTTAGGAGACCTGATTTCTAGGCATGGTTCTGCCAAAAAATCCCACCTCATACTATGACATTAATCAATTAACTTAAACTCTCTGTGTTTCAGTTTCCTTATAAAACCTGTCCTACCTGATTGGCCAATAACTGGTCCCAGCCCAAGCCTCACTTGTTCATTGTTTTGGTGTTGATGGCTCAGAATAAGTGTACATAGCAATTGTTTCTTTTCTGGCCAGAAGCTCTAAGGGTCTTCCCTTCCCTGACTGATTCTTTTGGGAAGGCAAAGTAGGCTATCTTTTACCTCAATTCCTACCCAGTCTTTAATTACTGAATGAGTGTTGTCTCAGACTAACTGAGACCTGGGAAAGACCTCAGCTTAAAAAGGTCAAGATCTCCCACTGCATCAGGGCCATCTCCAGTTGTCCTGACCTATGTCTTGCCACTGGATTTAGATTACTCTGGAGGAGAGAGTGAGGCTGGTGACTTTGCATAGCCCTGCCTCACTTAAATACAACTTATTTGCAAGTCAAGACATCACCCTCCTGTTGCCATTGTCCTCTTTACAGAAATAAGGATGAACAACAATAACAACAAACTTCATAGGGGCTGGTATGAGAATCAAATGAGATGTGAGAAGACTTTGAAAAAAATGGCAACTAGAGGGAAGATGATATAATAATAGTAAGTATTATTGTTATTATTCTTTTTTCCCATTCGGTATTTCCCAGCATAGTCTAGGGTTCAGGCTACTGTGGGAATTTAATCTAACGTCTGGCATAAACTGAATAAAAAAATATTGGACAAATAAGGTATAGTAGGAAAGTATCCCAGACCAAGATACAAAAGGCCTGGGTTCTAGTCCTCGTTCTTTCAAGAAGTAGCAAGAAATGCTCCATTGGGCAAACTCTGGGGGACTCCATTTTGTCATATATCAAATGAGGTGGTTGGAATAGATAATCTTCCAGATTTCTTTCCATTCTAACATGCTATAAATCTATGTAGAATTAATCTAATCCAGAAGCACATTTCCAGAAGTATTTCTGGCTTCCACTGAGCAGAAGTTAGTAAGCTGCCTTTCCCCTGGTAAGTGAAGCCTGGAGATGAGGTAATGTGGGACTTGAGACATAAGTGGGCTGGGAAATTCCCACTTACCACAGACCACAATGGCACCAGAAATTCAAGGCCCGTGGATGTTTCCATTTTTGCATATAAGAGATTATGTACAACAACATTATCCTCCTCTTCTAAACATAGACTCCTAAAGCTTCAGAGCACCTTAGACCTCATCTTATTCAGCCTTTTACTATTAAAAGCCAAGAGGCAGCATGGTATAATGAATAAAGAGCTGGAGTGGGAGTCAGGATGGCCAGAATTCAAATTGCACTCTGACAAAGACTGGCTATGTCATCCTGGCCACCAAGCCTCCTGATGACTGGGAAATTTTTTAAGATTATAAGCTACAGACCATAAATATAGAGATTTGAACTGGAGAGAGACAGAAACAGAGAGACAAAGACAAAAATACAATTAGAGACTGAGACAGAGATAAGCACAGAGACAGCAATAGAAACAGTCATAGAAAGACAAAGAGACAAAAATAGACAGAAAGATAGAGACAGAGAGAGATAGATACTGAGATAGAAACAGTCAGAGACACAGAAACAGGGAATGACAGAGAGAGAGAGAGAGAGAGACAGAGAGAGAGAGAGACAGAGAGACAGAGAGACAGAGAGAGAGAGAGACAGAGAGAGAGAGAGAGAGAGAGAGAGAGAGAGAGACAGAGAAAGAGACAGAGAGACAGAGACTAAAAGACATATGTCTTGTTTGTACATAATTATTTATATGTTGCTTCTCTCATTAGTCTATGAGCTCTGGGACAGCAGGTAATATGTTTTTGCCTTTCTTTATATTCCCAGAGGGCAGTTAGATGGCCCAGTGGATAGAGTGCCGGGGCTGCAGTCAGGAAGATTAATCTTCCTGAGTTCAAATCTGGCCTCAGATACTTACTATGTGACATTGAGCAAGTCACTTAACCCTGTTTGCCTCAGTTTCCTCATCTGTCAAATGAGCTGGAGAAGGAAATGGCGAAACATTCCAGCATCTTTACCAAGAAAATACCCCAAAATGGGGTCACAAAGAGTTGAACATGACTGAAAAGCATTCCCAGAACTTAGCACAGTGCCTGACACATAGTAAGCATTTAATAAATTCTAGTTGTCTGCCTGACAGAGACAGAGAGAGAATATTGTAGATGACTTCTTGTCGCCTCAGACCCAGATTGGTCTCAGGCAAAAATGTGAACTCAACAGTGCTTTTCTCCAGTGCTCCTCGAATTCATTCATCCAGTCATCAGTTCCCTGGGCATATTGGGTTAGATTGACTCTTCTATCAGAGTACCAAAACCTCCAACTCCAACTTTCCCTAAGGGAGAGAGGCTGGCCCAGAAAATGCTTTCAAAAACCTAGCTCCTGTGGACTTAGTAAGACAGATTCATCACTGTCATATTCCTATTTTATTTTCTTTATCCAAGACCTCAGGCAGTTTGACAGTACAGTCTGGCACATAAGACCTCCCCAGGGACACACATAATTCAAAAGAACTCATAGAAACAAACAAGGAAAACCACCTGAGTACCTCCACATGGCCATAGTCACTCCACTCTGCCATGCTGAGGTTTCATTTTAATTCTCTGTCTCTCACTGCTTCAAAAACAGTAATTTGCAACAGCAATATGATTTGGCCAGACTTCAAACACCATCATGGAAGCCCTGAATCTTCTAGATTTTATGTGCTGGCTGCAGGCAGTTGTAGCATGGGAGGAAGTCCAGTACCTTCATGAGATGTATTGCCAAAAGCTGCTGCCACTCCACTCCCAGAGATCAACTACTCTGCTTTCCAATACTAGTGAAATGAAAATATGTTGATATTCCAGTATTATCTGCATTTTTTTGTAACTAAAGACACAGAGTACCCTGGGAGAAAGGGACAAAATTTGAACCAATGACTCATCAATCTGAAGCCTAGAAGTGATTGAAACCTATAACTTAGAAGTCTAGAAGGTCTGTAGTTCCCTGCTTTGTCTCTGCCAGCTCCACTTGCCCGGTGTTTCACTCTCAACAACTATGAGCCATGGCAGAATCAACAAGGAGCATAAATTCAGAATGACAGATAAATTTATTCAGGAAGAAGAAGCCATACTGAACACAGTGTAGAGATCCTAGTCCATAGATTCCTGATGACCTTGACCACAAGGCCTGAGACTTGGAAAAGCATAGGTGAATGGGATAATTTTACCATTGAGAACCAAATCAATCAGGAAGATCTAGGTAGTAGAATTTATTTCAGGCAGATCCTCCAGAAAAGAACTGATGAATCATGGAAAGAGGGATCATATGACCTTAGGGACTGGAGTGCATAACCCACCTCCCCCCACACACACCCAATGCCCACCATGAAGGGACAAAGAATTAAGAGAAGTCTTAAGTGAAGATATGCACATGGATGAGTCAGGGAGAAGTCATGTGCACAGCTGTTTGCTATCAAGGATTATCCTCAGGGCTATAAAAGAGTGATCAAGATGGTTCTTGACTGCTGGTTATCACATGGTGGCAGGCCAGCCTCTGAGTGGTGATGGCAAAGTGGCTGAGAGTGAAGAAGGACAGACTGGGGATGCCTGGAACCATTTCCACGTGAACACACTTGTCAATGAGGGATCGTGTGTCAATGTCTTTGTTGTGTGGTTGCTGATTGATGAGTGTTGAGAGCAAAGAGTGTGGGTCATTGATTGTGTATCTGCTGAGTGAGTATGTGTAGAAAGGAAGAGCCTCTGGATGTGGAGCCAAGAATCATTTTACATATCAGGGCATGGCAAGCCAGCCCTGGGTTAATTCTTAGAGTTGATTTACTGCAGGGCATATGAAGAATGGGTTCTAGCCAACCTCAGTGCCGGCACTCTAGGCTATGGTAGGTCAAGAACATGAAGAGTCCTTCATCTCAGTTCGAATCCCTCCAAAGCAGCCTGATAAGGTGAGCTATGCCCAGTTTCTGTTCAGTTATGTATTAAAGTAGCCTTTCAAGAAATTCAAATATTCTTCATAGGGAAGAAGAGAACACTCAAAGGACAGCTTAGGAACAAAGAGCAGTAATATGATTATGGAATACTTAAAACAATCTTTGAAACAATTATCCTTAGTACAATTCCTAAAATTCAAATTGGTGAGGTCATTTGGAGCTCTTCTAGGAAAATAGATATTCTGCTTAGAATTAAGATTGGAAGCACAGTGGATAGCAGGAAAGGAAAGCAAAAAGGTGAAAGGAAGGGAGGGGAGGGAAGAGAAGGGAAGGATGGTAAAAAAAAAAGAAGGAAGGAAAAGAGAGGGATGGGAAAGGTATCTATATCTTTCTCAACTAGCATCAAAGAGGAAGAAAACTGTAGAAGGGTGGAATTGGTGGAAAGATACACCTGCTCAGGTCCTAGACTCTCCTATCTCTATTTGAGGATTGGAGAAAATCACTTTTAGGAAGCTAAGATGTAGCCAAATCCACAGAGACAGAGAGACAGAGACAAATAGACAGAGATGTACTGCCCTGTAACTGGTGCTCAGGATCAGGATCAAATAAGAATCTCGTAAATAACAATGAGCAATTATCTTTAAAGTTGTTGAAAATCACTAATAATCAAAGAAAAATGAATCAAAACAATTCTAAGACTTTACCTCATATCCATATAATGAGTAATGCTGAGAATGATCAGAAAATTCGATATTGATGGGGCTATGGTAAATTAAGCAGGATAATTCAGTGCTGGTAAGGCTGCATCTTGGGCCAACAATTCAAGCAAATTTACTGAATTGTTCACAGTCCTTCACCCTGAGATTCCATTACAGGTTTATGTATCAAGAAAGTTAATGACATCAGGAAAAGACACATACATTCAGAAATATTTATACTATCATTATTTGTGGCAACAAAAATCTGGAAAAAGAGAACTTTGCCCAGCAATCAGAGAATGACCAGATAAACTGCAGCTTAGGAATCCATTATAGTATTATTGCATCATGCAAAGTTATGAATATGAAGGTCTCAGAGAAACGTGTCAAAATTTGTATGAAGGGATGAAGAGTGGATGCAGAGCCAAACATGTGTTGAGATTTAGGGGTGCTTAGGACCCCAAAATACTGACATGCTAGCTCCTGCCTGAATGAATTTGACTCAAGCCTTCTTTCAGCCAAAGAAAAACAAACTTTCTTTAAAACCCACCATATTGGCCAGACTCTTAAGTCACCATTGGTAGACTCTTGAGGGATCAGCATTTGTATTGCTAATGCCAGTGGGTCAGATTGGATATGGGTCAGATTGAATCTGAGCACCTTCCTGGAGGCAGGATGGATCTTATATACAGAAAGACTATGGGAGGGATCTAGGGGTGGCCAAGTAATCTGGGGTGATAAGAGGAGGAGTCCAGGGAGGATCTTGAGGAGGATTCTAAGGAGGATCTTCATGGGAGTGGGGTGACTAGGTCAGACTCCAAGAACCATGAGAATGGGATTAAGGGTGGAAAATAGGTGAAGTAGCTGGAAATAACGAACAATGGAGGGCTAGGCTAAATTAAGGGTAACAGAAATTTAGGCATAGCAATAATGGAAGGCTTATGGCCTCAGGCGAGCACCAGATCAAGTAGGAAGATTCAAGGAGAGTTCAAGGGGGTTCCCAGAGCCTATACCCCATCACATGGGCAACAATTGCAGCAATATCAATAAAAACAATATTAAAAGGCAAGAAAATTTAGGCCAAGTAAAACAGTCAGTAATGATACTATAACATCAATGTTAAAGAACAGACCCTTCCTTTCTATTAACATTCAGAGAACTGCAAGAATGCAATGTAACATGTGATATCAGTTGTAATCATTGCTATGAGAGGGTCTCAACAGTCTTGTGTAACTGTTTCCAGGAAATTGTGCAGGGGGGGAAGGGGGGAAGGGTTGACAGGGAAAGGGGGGTGATAGGTTGTTTGTAGGTTTGTTGGGAAGTGTTTATCATACCAAAACAAAATATATCAATACAAAATGTCAGTTAATTAACTAGAACTCATTAAAGTGCTCCTGCAATTACCCAGAGTCCCAGGAGTTCTCCCCTGAAATCTTAAAATGATTAATCTCCAAACTTCTTAATGATTAATCTGCAATCTCCTTAATCTCCTCCAAACCACCAAAATTTACCAAGATGCTTTTAGCAGTTACTATAATTTGGAATGTCTAATTCATTTATAATGCCACAAATTCCTACAAACCAGAATAGAGTTTTCCTTTCTTTGAGTATCTGATTCTATCTATGGAATCCCAGTGTTGCCAGGACTGAAATTACAGAGAGACAGTATCTTGCAGAGTTTTTTTCTTTTCTTCTTTTTTTAAAGATTATTTGGTCAGGTACAGGGGTTAGGTAAAGAAAGAAATATCAAGAACTATATAAAAACTGAGAGTATCAGGTTTTGAAACCAAATTTAGGAAGCTATCCTAAAACTGTATTAAGTCTTGTTGCTAGAAGATTTTAGCAGAATTACCTGTGAATCTCCACAAGTTATTTGGAACCAGAGAAGCAGAGCCTTTTGAGAGCAGTTCTGAGAATGAGGCCTATTCCAGAATGTTCAAGAGAAGATATTTCCAGGGACCAGATAACCACATGGGACATCTGGAACTCGAGATAAAATGTGATGATTAAAAGGACGTAGGGAATGGGTTACAAGGAAACTTGATGTTATTTAATATGATGATCATCACTGGACTGTTTTGGTCTTTTGTTTCATGTGTTTATGTTTGCTCAGTTTTCTTGCAACATGTAAATCAACCCTCTCAAAATTAGTCTACTATGAGCCCTCTAAGTAGTTCATTCTGTAACTTGACTTAGTTTACCTATAGAGTTTATTTAACAAAGTTTGTATATCACCATTATTGTTCTTAGACTGTTAGCTATTATACTAAGTGATGAGAGAAGATATTTCCCAGTGGTCTTTCTTGATGGATAATGTTGATAAGTAAACATCAACACATTAAAAACCTTGTAAATTTGGCTTATAGATAACTAATCTTTGGGGGTAGAGGGCTGGCCCTCTCTTCCATGAATCAAAGGGAGGAACTGAGGGAATTGTGGGAATTAAGTGAACCACACTGACTCCATCTTATGACTGAATTCTGGAGCTAGCTCAATTCCCTTTCTGTTCAATTGTGGTTCTAGTCCAATTTCTGCTTTGTGACAAAACTTTATTCAACTGTGAGAATTATGAGAAAACTTTATTGCTAGCTCTGCATGACTAGGGAGCTGGACCATCTCTATCTGTTGCTTAGAGACCCTTAACTAAGGATCTAGTTTATGCTTACCAGAAACCCAGCCAGATCCAAAGATTGATGCAAAGAGTTTTTTCAAAATTATACACCTCAAGCAACCCATATCTGAAGACTGGTCCAATACTGATCAATACTGATTTAGATTCTTACATCAGTTACAGAGTTTAGGTAAAGAAAGAAACAGCAAGGGATAAATAAAAATTGAAAGACCCTGAAGTATCAGGTTTGAAAAAGAAAATTTAGGAAATTGTACTAAATTGTGTTAGCAATTCTGAAGTGATAGCCTGGGAAAGAACTGAAGAGTAGATTATTCAGAAGTTACAATCAGGACAAAGGACACATTTTACTTTTGTTTTATAAAAATAAAAGGAATGGAAAGAAAACTACAGACCAATATCATTAATGAACACTGACTTGATCATAAGTAATGATTTCTTGGATATATCACTGTAGTCTGTTTGATAGGATTATGATCAAGTGGAATTTATAACAAGGATGCAAGGATAGTTCAACATTAGGAAAACAATCAGCATAATGAATCATATTAAAAACTGGAACATCCAAAACCACATGATCATCTCAATAAATGCAGAAAAAGCCTTTGACAAGGTACAACTTTCTTTTATGTTAAAAAATAAAGTATGAATTTAGTCATAGAGGACATATTTTAATAAAAAAAAACTATCTAAAAGCAAAAGTAAGCATCATTGTACATGAGCACACTATAAATATAGGAGGGAAGCAAGAATATCCACTTTCTCCACTATTATTTGATGCTCTTTTGAAAATGCGAGCAACAGCAATTAGATAAGAAAAGGAATCAACAAATGAAGGCACAAAAATAGGTAAAGAGAAGCTAAAAGTATCTTTGTTTATTGATGACATCTGACTTACTTGGAAAATCCTAAGGAATCAGTGAAGATACTGAGACCATTAATAGCTTCAGCACAGTTGTAGGCTACAAAAAAATACTCAGAATTCAATAGTATTTCTCTATAATAATAACAAAACACAAGAAGCAGTAATAGAAAGGGAAATTCCATTCCAAATAACTACAAATGTATAAAATATCTGTGAGTCAGCCTACCAAAGCATACAAAAAACTTGTGAAGACTCAATTACAATGAGCTCCTTAAGGAAATAAAAAACACCACTTAAAATAGCTAGAGGAATATCCAATGCATATGGCTAGACTGTGCCAATATAATAAAAATGAAAATACCACCAAAATGAATTTCCTTAATGTTAAAGATGTTACAATAAAAATTTAAAGAGAAATAGATCATATACTTCTCACAGCTTTTCACAAGCTATAGGTAAGAGAAATATTCTTAACCAAACAAGAGACAGAGGCAATTACAAAAGATAAAATACATAAATTTGATTAGTCAAAACTAAAAAACTTTTTCATAGACATCAATGCATCTGAGCTAAGAAGGAAAGTGATTAAAGGGGTGAAAATCTTTGTATTAGATATCTCTTATATCCAAGATAGAAATAGTCAAAGGATACTGACACTCATATATTATTGGTGGATCCATGAAATGATACAACCATTTTAGAAAGCATTTGGAATTATGCAAAGTGACCAAAATGTCTATACCCTTTGAACCAATGACTCCATTACTGGGTTTATATTCCAAGGAAGCCATCAATAAAAAGAAAGTTCCCATATAATCTCCAAAATATAGCAGCACTTTTTGTGATAGCCAAGAATTGGAAGCAAAGTAGATGTCCATCAATTGGGGAATGGCTGAAGAAATTATGGTAAGTGAGTGTAAGGGAATATTACCATGCTGAAAGAAATTATGTGTGTGATGAATGCAAAGAAATAGGGGAGGATCTATATTAATTGATACAGAGTATAATAAGCAGAGTAAGAAAACAATATACACAGAAACTACAACAAGTTATTCGAGGAATAATGACACACCAGAAAATCAAAAGTAAATGTAAAAAAAAAAGTAATTGTAACAAAATCATAAAGATCAAACAGAACTTGAACAAAGAGATACGAGAAGACACCTTCAATCTATCCCTTACAGGTGTTACACATTCCACATTTAAAAAAAATTTTTTAATGTATCAGTATGTGGATTTTTTCTCTCTCTAAACATACTGTATATTTTATGCTATACCCACACCCCTCCCATGCACACATATATACATAAATATATACATACATACATACATACATACATACATATATATATATATATATACACACACACACAAACACACATATGGTGGCTCTCTGGGAGGGATACTTGGGATAATTACAATGATGTAAGAAACAGAAAATGTCAATTAAAAAAACTTATTTTTTAAAAAAGGAGGGGAAGGGACATATTAGGAAAGAAATCAACCATGAAATGTATAAATCTCAGCACCAGGAGTGCAGAACCTATGACCCTGAGACCACAGAAGTTTTCCAGAATAAATCCTTTAAGGGAATTTGTTTTGTGAAGTTTAGATTCAGTCAAAGGGCTACACTTTGTGGCCTCAAGGCCATATAAGTCATATAACCTCACAGAACTTTAAGCAACCCTCTAAGATTACAAATTACAGAGATGGTTTCATCCTGAAATTGTAGAGAGAGTTTTCTGCCCTAATGAAATCATGGGTCCGGTTCCTATCCCTATTTCTATTGTAGACTTCTCTTTTGTAGGTCTTCCGAAGGTACTTTGGGAGCAGGGAAAGGGGAAAAAAGAGAAGCTTTATCCTTCCTCTAGTTATCAGGGACTGGAGGAACCCAGGGATCCAAAGCAGTTAGAACCCAGTAATGAGTTCACAAACTAACCAAATCCAATGGGCTCAGCAGGAAATAGGATGAGCATTGTGTAACTGTGGTCTAAAGTTAGAACACATCAACAAAAAGTCATGGATCACATACACCAAAGGAAAATAACAGCCAATTTATTTCACATGAATTCTCTATCCAAGGCAGCATTCTTTTATGCCAGCAATGAGTTAGCAATGACCTTGCCCTACTCTGATGCTTGACACCACCCTCATACTGAATATTCTGTACTCTCAGGTTGCCCCCTGTCTGCCCTCCTGGTGACTCCAGGTTCTTTCCCAAATCCTTTCCCCAATCAAAATATCCATTTATGTCCTATCCATTCAGATCCTTGTTGTTCAAAAGCTAATTTGGAGAAGTAATTAATGAGAAAGTGTCAATAGGCTTAAAGTAACCCTCTTCCATCATCCCATTACCAAAAAGTTAATTTCTTTCTTTTTTTCTTCAAAAAACATGGCCTAAATTTCAGAGTCCAAGGTTCATGGATTGGGGAGAGATTTTTCATCAAAGGACCATAGCTCTGGAGCTGGAAGCTCTCCCTAGACAATCTAATCCAATCCCTTAATTTTATAGCTGAGGAAAACTGAGGTCCAGGTAAACTAAGTGACTTACCCAAGGTAACACAGTTGCTATATGTCACCAGTAAGATTTGAACCCAGATCTTCTGGCACCAGATCCAGTGTTCTTTCCATTTTATCAGAGATGCCCCTCGAATCATGTCACTGGGCAGCTGTCCACTCTACCTATGAAAGAGGCCCATCTTGTACATAACATTGTTTCCCAATATCTTCCCCCTCCAGACTAGGGACAGGCATGCTGCCATATTTACTCTAGGATGTAAACTGTATTTCAAGGCACAAAAGGAGGGAGGTAACTAGGGACAGGCAGTCAGGACAGATCCCGAGATTCATTGGAGTTTGTCCCTCACCTGTGCCCCAGCTCTCTCTCTCTCTCTCTCCATCATTTTACCTGCATTAACAGCATGGAAAGAGCTTTCAAACCCATCAAAAGGCAGGAATATGCATCAAGTCAGGCATAAGAAAGAAGCCCCCTTAAGTAGCAATAAGGGGGACACAAACAATGTTTTTATCCATATCAAAAAAGCCAAAATAAAATAAAGAGTAGCAGTTGAAGGAAAATGTTCTCAGAGAGGCTGACCATTTTCCCTTCCTGAGCAGTGAGTAAGGCAATAGACCAGTGCTGGCCAGCACAAGAGAGAGTGACCCTTCTCCTTTGACGACAAAATCATACTGGTGGGCAGGAAGCCAGAGGGCAGGTTCAGGAGCAGCCATCCCACTATCCCTTGTACAGAGACGATCTATGTAAGATAGCTTAATAAAACACATGATATTGCTGGTCATCTTTAAGTTGTTCCACTTAGGAAGTCAGGGTTAGCACACTGCCTCACTGGGGTGGATTTACTACTCATCAGACAGATTCATGGAATCAGAGGAGTTTCCTCTATTCTAGTGACTTCCTTCTGCTGATTATCTACAATTTATCCTATAGGTAACTTGTTTGTACATAGGTATATGCATGTTGTCTCCCCCCATTAGACTGTGAGCTCCTTGAGTACAAGAGCTAGCTTTTTGCCTTTCTTTGTACCCTCAGTAATTGACACAGTGCCTGGCCCTTTGTAGTCACTTAATGATGTTTGTCCTTCATTTTAAAGTGACCAATGACATCACAGGTGATGTTTTGACCTGCTGGTGAATTAGATATAAGAGAGGCAGAGTTGCACAAAGTTGTCAGCCTCCCTCTTTCTTGTAGAGTAATCAAAGTCCAGGAGTAGACAAAAGTCAAGATGGCTTGTGCTGACTGGGGATGTAGTGGGAGATCTCAGAGTCTTTGGTGCCTAAGAGAGCTCTGAGCTCCACAGTGCCTACTCCAGCTGCCTTCATGGCTGTCAGAACAAGTTGTTCTCATTCACCCATTCCAACAAATTGTTGTCATTCACCCGTTGTTCTGAGGAAAGTCTTCACATACATGGGGTAGTCATCCCCCTAACTCACTGATGGGTTTAAGGCCTATTGGTTACCCTCACCTGCTTTAGCCCGTCTGCCAAGATGGCTTCCTGGAGTGTGGCCACTGCATACTACAGCTTCTTGGAGCCACAGGTGAGAGTTGAGTGAATCAAATGGGCATCAAATGTGGACAAGAAGCCCTGAAAATGACTCAGCCCTCATACCAGAGGTGCTGGTCCTCCTGAGTACTCCATACACCTCCAGTCTAGGGGACACAGTTGGTGATGAAGTAGATAGAGTACCTGGAGTTAGGAAGACTCATCTTCCTGAGTTCAAATTCGGCATCGGATACTTACTAACTGTGTTGTCCTGGGCAAGTCACTTCATCCTCTTTGCCTCAGTTTCCTCATCTGTCAAATGAGCTGATGAAAGAAATGGCAAACCACTCCAGTATCTTTGCCAAGAAGCCCCCAAATGTGGTCTTGAAGCTTTCGACATGATTGACCAACAACAAAAACATGACATTTTCTCCTCATGCTGAAAACAGAGCCGAGAAGCACAAGTTAAAGTTAATGGTAGGACCCTCATCACTTAATAAATGTTAATTGATTGGCTGAGTTTCCATTACCATGGTATTCTTGAATGTCAGTCTTCTCCAGTCTTGCATGTGAGTTGGTTTTATTGCTATTGTTTATCCTCTATACTGTCTGAATCCAGTGACAGAAGAAGCTGAGGGAACCCAGATGAACTGTGAAAAGATGAACGGCATGACCAAAAGGGGAGGGAGGAGAGGAGGTATAGGATATGCCATTTAGCTGATCTATGAGGAAAAATCATTAGCACAGTGCCTGGCCCCTTCATTGTTGTTCTTTCATTTTTCAATTGTGTCTGACTCTTCCTGACACCATTTGGGGTTTTCTTGGCAGATATACTAAAGTGGTTTATCATTTCCTTCTTCAGCTCATTTTACAGATGAGGAAACTGAGGCAAACAGGGTTAAGTGGCTTGCCCAGGGTCGCACAGCTAGTAAGTGTCTGAGGTCAGATTTGAACTCGGGAGCATGACTCTTCCTAACTCCAGGCACTGGTAGAATCTAGCCTAAGCCAGGCAACGTCTCAACTAAATTACTCTCAGGGAAGTTTGTATTTGGCACACTTAACTCCTGGTATAGTAGAAAGAACCCTTCATCTCAAAACAGAGAGCCTGGATTCAAATCCTGGCAAGTCCACTTGTTACTTGTATAACCTTGGACAAATTCATTTCACCACTCTGGGTCTCAGTTTCCTCATTTGTAAAATGGTTAACTTTTAAGATCCTTTCCAGCTTAGATACTCCAAGTCTACAATTTCTCTCTATGCCCTTTTCCTCCTTCCAGCATTCCCCTCCCCTAAGAGTCCCTCATATATCTCACTTTAACCTGTTTTTTTTCTTATACTCTGTCCTCTAAGGTACTCATTGTTAAGAGTTTAAGTTTCCTGATGCCAGAGGAATTCTCTTTTTAACTAGGATCTCTTGGTAGCCAAAAAGCTTTCAGAGAATCACTAAGATCTCTGAGTTGGAAGGGACTTGAGAGGCCTTCTGATTCAATGCATACCTGAATTAGGGTTCTCTGTAATGTCCCCAAAAATGATCAACCAAGTCTTTAATTTGGGTACCCCTGGTGAGGGGAAACCTTGTCCTACCTGCAGCAGCCCACTGTACTCTAAGCATGGGGCAGGGGAAAGATTGCTGACTTTGGATTCAGAGGAACTAGGTTTGAATTCCAGCTCCTGTCCCTTCTAGCTATCCTCATTTACTAAGCAAGTCATGTCATCTCGTTAAACTTCAGTTTTCTCCTCTGTAAAACAAAGATTAGATGAAATGACCTTTAAGGCTCCTACTTGCTTTAAATCTATGATAGTATGAATAAATCTCTAGTGGTAAAATTCTAGTTATAATGACAGTAAAAGAAATTTGGGAGGGGGGGACTGAAAACTTTAAAATGCTTCACATGGGCACCCACCTGCCTTGCTGAAGGATGAAAAAAAGAATTTGGAATTCCATAGAACAAGAGGTATCACCCTCAGTGGACATGCTCATTGGTTTGGTGAGAGGATGTAATCATTGATGACTTCCTCTGCCAAGCAAAGTTTTCTTTCACAGCGCAACTAAACCGCAGTCAACAATTTGCCATTTTCCAGGTCAATAATAGTCCATTAGGAAACCAGTGTTTAATAATCCATTAATGATAAATAATTTAAGGCACTGAAAATACTAATAGGGCCCTAGGTAAATGGTAGAGGGAGGAGAAAAGAGTCAAGGAGAGTCCACATAGGCTGATGAGATTACTAAGAGAGTATATAGAGAGGAGAGAGGAAAAAAGGTCCAAGACGGAGCTCTGGAATATACCCACACGTAGGGGTGGATGTGGATGATAACCCTGCAGACTAAGGAAACTCTCTAAGACTGGTAGGAAGAGTAGTATCCAAAAATTCAGGGAGGAGACAATATCCAGAAGGAAAGGATGGTCAAGTGCCAAATACTGTAGAGGTCAAGGAAGATAAAAGAAGATAAGACTTGGCTTTAGCAAGAAAGAGATCATCCATGACTTTAGTGAGAGAGAAAAGGGCATAGCAACCCTATAGTGTCTATTATGTGCCAAACACTGTGCTGGGCACTTTACAAATATTATCTCATTTCATCCTCACAACAACCCTGGGAGGTAGGTGCTGTCATTATCTCCACTTTACAGTTGAGGAAACTGAGGCAGAAGTTAAGTTACCTAAGTGCCCAGAACCACATAGCAGTAAGTGTCTGACACTGGATTTGAACTCAGGTTTTCCTGACTCCAAGCCTGGTGCTCTATTCACTTGTTCACCTAGCTGCCTCAAGAGAAAGTAATTTCTGATTATATAAACTAGATATAAGGTGCTGAGAAGTGAGTGAGAGATAAGAAAGTGGAAAACTGTAGTTTTTTCTAGGAGTTTGGTTGAGAACCCTAGGAAAAGTATATAAGGTTGATAGCTTAAAGGGCTACAAATTTGTAGTTAACAGAGAAGAAACCAGTAGATATGGAAAGATTGAAAATTAGGGAGAAACAGTGAGAGGAGAGAGATAGAGACAGAGAGAGAAAGCAGAAAGTCCCAGAGAAGGCAGAAGGGGATGGGATCATGGATATAAGTACAATTATCCCTTCCACATTTGGGGGTTAAAGGTATAGCACCCCTGTGATCTGGTAAATGAACATAACATTTTTTGGCTCTCCCTTCATACCAGAAAAGAAGTCTGAACTATTATGGTAATAAAAGATAAAATCTGTTGCTTTGATGTAATACTATAAATATATTTTACACATTTTTGCGTTTCTGAACTTTTTCTGCTTGCTTTTTTCTGTTGTCTGCTGGCCTTTGCATGTCATCTACAGCTTCCACAAAACTCCCCCAAAATTTCCATTTAATTTCTTATGCCAACCTTCGATATATGGAAACCTTGATGGAGAAAGTCTTGATGTGGAAGTGATAACTATATTTGTCTTGACAAGGAGAAGGGCCATTTTCTCCAAGACTGGGAATCACTTCTCTAACCTCACCATCCCCTTTGGTTTGTACCTCTTCAATTCATTTATCATGTACCACCATGAGTTATAGTTATCTACACTTATGTTATGTTCCCTCTAGATTATAAACTCCAGGAGAACAAGAATCATGTCTTATCTAAACTTCATGTCTTCCTCAATACAGTATTCTAAACAAAGAAGAGATTTAATAAACATTTGTCATGTCAGCAATCTACCCTTCTTTGAAGCTTCCCTTTTTCTGTCAAGGGCAAATCCATTTCATGTGCAAGTCAAGGCATCATCTTCATGATGTCATTGGTCCTCTTTGAGAACAAAGGATGAGTGATAACAACAAGTATGCCACCATCTTTCCAGTCTCCCAGACATCCTGGACTTTCTCTCACACCTCATGGCCAATCAGTGGCCAAATCTCAATGTTTTAACTATCACAACATCTCTTGTATCTGTCCTATACCCATTACCCACATGGCCACCACTCTAACTCAGGATATCACCTTTCACTTGGCCTTTTGCAATGGGCTCTGCATTGGTCTCTATGCCTCAAGTGTCTTACCATGCCAACCATCCCATTTCAATTCCATTCCTAATACTGTCCCTCCTTAACTACCTTATGTTTAATTACTTTGTATATATTTGTATTTATTCTCCACAGAACTGTCTCCACACAATTGCCAAAGTGATTTTCCTTAAGAATAGATCTACCTGTGCCACTCTTCTCAATAAACTCCAGTGGTTCCCTATCACTCCTCTGACTTCTAAGGCTCTTCAAAAGCTGCCCCCAACCTAGTTTTCCAGGTTCATTACACATCGTCCCCCCTTCCAACACTCTATAATCCAAACAAACTGATCTTATTGTTCCTCATACATAGGATACTATCACTTTGCACTGGCCATTTTTCCTGCCTTCCTCCTCACCTTCGCCTCATTGAACTTTCATTTCCTTTAGGATGCAATTGAGGTTTCTATATGAAACCTTTCCTGATCATGACCAACTTCTAATGTCCTCCCTCTTTTTTTTCTTTTTGTTGGGGGGAAGGTAGGGCAATTGGGGTTAAGTGACTTGCCCAAGGTCATGTGGCTAGTTTTGTGTTAAGTGTCTGAGGCAGATTTGAACTCAGATCCTCCTGACTTCAGGGCCGGTGCTCTATTTATTGTGCCACCTAGCCTCCCCAAATGTCCTCCCTCTTTAAACTACCTTGTATTAATTGTCTTTTTTATGGGGATACTAATTTATTCTGTTTGTATATGTATACTCACATATGTGTATATATATACACACTTATACATGATGTCTCTCCCTGATAGAACACTAGCTACTTGAGAGTAGGAATTATTCCTTCTTTGTATCTTTAAGGTATACTATAGTGCCTAGCACAAGGTAGATGCTCAATAATTGAGGTAAACCAAAATGTGATAGGAGTCAAGTCATTAACTTGATGATATAGAATTGGGGTACAAGGGAATAGGTGTCAAATAGACATGTATTCAACAGGAAACTCTCCCCCAAATACAGCAGTATAGGAAGGCCCTGCTGTACAGAAATCACTTTCACAGAACTGATTAATTAAAGCATGATTATTTGCTTTTCATGTGATTAACTTAACTTTTAAAGGGGGCTCACTGCAGGTCTCCTAAAATAGTCACTCCTCTAGTACATTTATATGGTGTTTATAGACCATTAATGCTTAGCAGAGAGATCCGATTTTAAAAATCATAGGATATTGCTGCTAGAAAAGACCTTAAAGAACATCTAATCCAAATCTCTCATTTTACAAATCATGAAACTGAGGCAGATGACAGCAAAATTTCCTGTTTATGGAGATAATGGCAGAACCACAACTACAACAGGACCAAGATAATACCAATAAAAATGACAGGGAAATGATACAACAGGCTTGTTGTGAACAAAGGATGGTATAGCTATAGCATATATTTACATATTCTGATTCTAGAAATTAGGACTATTATTTGTGATGTTCCATCAGAAAGGATAATCAGATGTTATTGGCTGTATAATGTTAATCAATGGGAAAATAGGATTTCATTGACAAAATTTCAATTTACTTCCTATCTTATTTTTCTAGAATTCACCTTAATGTACAAAGCAACTCTATTGCTCTGCATTCTAACTGGCAGGGAAGGCACTAGATGATCACTCTAGGTTCCTCCTATTTGTACAGTTTTAGAGAGGAAACAAAATATTCCTGAAGGCTAGGGACGTCAACCAAGTGTAAGGAAAGTGTATAGAGTTTGGTTGGTGCTATTGGCTATCCAATTTGCTTTTATAGAATTGGCCTGTGGGAATTCCTGTCATCCTGCGATTCGGACCACATGGTTTACTTTTAATATTTAATCAGATAAAGCTTTCACTAAGAAGGAATTTTAAAATGTAATGATAATGGCCATAGGCCTTAGACATTCTTAAAAATAAAAAGAAGCCAAATTTCCCCTGCCCCCCTTCGCTATAACATTCCACTAAATTTTATTTTTCTTTGGAGGTTGTTGCCAGAAAAATAATTTTTTGTATTTATGTAATGCTCAATAAATTCCTATTTAAATTCTTGGGATGGAGGGCAAATGATGATTTCCATAAGTGGTAGGTAGGGATAGTGGAAAAAGCATTGGGTTCAGAATCTGGAGATGTGGGTTTTCATCTCAGCTTGGGCAATCATCAAAGCATAGTCTCCAGTTTCTGTTTGTATAAAATAAGGTGGATTCCATTTTAGAGGAGGCTTTGTTGGTTCATCATCCAAATCAAATCCCTAACTAGGGGCGTTCTCCCTGGGTTCCCTGGCTCCTTCTTCTATTTTCCCAGCTTTATGACCTTAAGTTATCCTTGACTCCTCGTTCCTACTCACTCCAAGTTGTCAATTCTTGACATTTCTACCCCCTGAAACATCCAGTTCCTTTTCTCTACTCACACAGTTGACATAGGTCAGATCTTCATCTCCTTTCACCTAGATGCTTGTAATCACCTAATGGATCAATCTCTCTCAATTCCCTACCTACTTTAATCTAACTTCCAGGCTACCCCAAGTGCTTTTTCCCCTTTTGATAAATTCCATTGGCTTCCTATGGCCTCTGGAATCCAACATAAACTGCTCTGTTTATCTTTTAAAGTCTTTTACAACCTTGCCCCCAACCTGTCTTTTCAGCCTCTTTGGACATGACTCTCCCACACTCTTTGACCCAGCCAAACTGGTTCCTCACACATGACACACCATCCCACATTTCATTGCCTTAATACTAGCTGTCACCTATGCCTAGAATGAATTCTCTCCTTACTTCTGCCTCATAGAATAGAGGACATCTTCTATATGTAACTTTGATGATTGCCTCAACTGTTAATACCCTCCTTCCCTAACTGTATTTGGATTTGTTATACAACCACACACACATATGCATATATGTTATATGTCATATACATATATAATATGTGTATTTATACATGTGTGTATATATGTGAAGGGGAGGGGGAGAGAAGGAGAATAAGAAAGGAAGAGAGAAAGATGATTTTTGTGTGATTGTGAGTGTGTGTGTGTGTGTGTGTGTGTGTGTGTGTGTGTGTGTGTACTTTGCTTGTGAGTAGGGATAGTTTCATTTATTATGCATTCAGAGCCTACTACAGTGCCTGCCTGGCACATAGTAAGTATTTAATCAACAAAACAAATTGTTGATTGATTGATCTTTCTGTCTCAACATTCTGTGATTCTCTAGGTCTCAATAATTTTAAAATGTTGGAGCTGGAAAAGACCTTGGAGATCATTTAGCCCAGCTCCTTCCTTTTGCAGGAGGAAATGAAGATCTGGAGGGCATAAGGCAGTTTAATCAAAGAGTACTTCTGTTCTGGACACTGTCCTAGGTACTGAGGATACAATGACTAAAATGGTCCCTGTCCTTCAAGGAGTTCACACATCCTTCCAGTCTCACACGATTAATAAGAAATAGCTGGGACTGAAGCCCAGGTCTCCCAACATAAGTCTTGGGCTCCTTCCGTTATGTGGAAAATCAGTTCCTGTGAAAATTTGACAGGGTGTGGAGCAATGGAGGATTCAAAAGAGATGTGCATTTAGATGATCGTGGGGCTTGTGGGCTTGAGGATTTGGTGTTCCAGGCTCAGATTGATTACAGACATAGGCTGCTCAATTTTGATTAAATATTAAATCATAAGCTGCTTACAAAACTCCTGAAAAAGCTGACATTTATGAAGTTCAATAAACTACTTGTAAGAACAGGAGTGCTAGATGGAAAAAAGTAATAAAATCCCCATCCAAACAAACACCAGTTGACAGCAAACAGATGGTCTGAAACTCTTAACTTGTAAACTGGAAAAATTAAGATCTGGCAAAGCCCATTTGAAAATAACTACAAAACATCAAAGTTCCCCCTTTCCCATAGTGGTATTTGTCTGGGCCCAACTTCAATATTTTCATAGGCTACTGCACGGAAAAGGTGTTGCAGGCCTCCTAACTGCTGGCATGGAAGGGCTAAGAAATACCAGTTGAGATTTATAGGGAGAGAGGTTGCCAGCATCCCAAAGAGCTCACATTTAAAACCCAGCCTCTCCACATTCCTATAAATCACTGTAACTTAGCATCAAGCTTTCAACTAAATCTCAAGAAGTGTGAGATGGTCCCCAAAAAAATTCTTAACAAGATTTTCTACACAGATCGGCTTTCATGGGGGTAACAGTAAGTTAATCTTTTGGGGGTTGATAGCCATCTTGCTATAAATTGAAACTGGCCTTAAAACAACAGGGAAATGTTTGGCTTGAAATTCAAATGGAGGAATGGAGTGGAGGGTGTATCTTGGCTCCATCTCTAACAGGACCCTGTGGGCCCAAGATACACAAAGAGCTTGGGACAAGGCATGAGGTACTAAAACTTCGTTTTCCTCATTCTTCTCTGGCCTCTCAATGACCTCCAAATAGCTATGTGTGCTATGTGTGAGTGATAGAAAAAATGGGTTTGAAAGCTATTTGGCTACACTTGTAGTAGGTCTCATTGCCTCAGTTTCCTAGTACACAAATGAATTCTTAGTAGGACATTGACTGTTCACTTATTTATCCACAATATAAAGGCTTTATTACTAGTCAGGGGCTGCTGGGTGGTATAGTGAACAGTGTGTAGGGGCCTGGAATCAGGAAGACTCATCTTCCTGAGTTCAAATCTGGCCTTAGATACTTATTAGCTGTGTGATCTTGGGTAAGTCATTTCACCGTTTGCCTCAGTTTTCTCATCAGTTAAGTGAACTGGATAAGGAAATAGTGAAGAACTCCAGTATCTTTGTCAAGAAAACCCCAAATGGCATCACAAAGAGTCAGACATGACTGAAACAACTGAGCACCAACAATTAACAGAGGGAAGGCACTAGAATTAAGAAAGTTTTGAGAAGGCTTTTGGTAAAAGATAGGATTTTAGTTGGGACTTAAAGGAAGCCAGGGAAGTCTGTAGGTAGAGTAGATGAGGTAGAGCATTCCAGGCATGAAAAATAGTCAAAGAAAATGCCCAGAACTGAGAAAAGGTATCCTGTTTGTGTAACAGGCGGGGGGCCAGTGTCACTGGATTGAAAAATACTTAGTGGAGAGGAAGATATAAGAAAACTGGAAAGGTAGGAAGGGGCTAGATTATGAAGAGTTGGACACCAATCAGATAATCTTGTATTTGATCCTGGAGGCCATAGGGAGCCACTGGAGTTTATTGAGCAGGTGAGTGACATGCTGTAGGAAAATCACTTTGGTGACTGAATTAAGGATGGATTGGAGCAGGGAGAGACTGGAGGCAGGCAGGACAACTGTAATAATGGTCCAGGCAGGAGATGATGAGGGCCAGCACAAGAATGGTGGCAATGTTAGAGGAGAGGGCAGCAAATTAGAGACGTGTTGCAAAGTTGAAATCAGTAGACCTTGGCAATAGGATGGACATGAGGTGAGAGACAGTGAGATGTCCAGGATGATTACTAGGTTGTGAGCCTGAGGGACTGGGAGCTGATGTCCTCTATAGTAATATGGAGGGTAGGAGTTGGAAAGGTTTTATGGAGAAAGATGAGTTTGCTTTTGGACATGTTGAGTTTAAGATGTTTATTGGACAATTAGGTGGCAAAGTGGATAGAGTACTAAGCTGGGAATCAGGAAGAATAATCTATCTGAATTCAAATCCAGGTTCAGACACTTACTAGCTGTGTGACCCTGGGCCAGTCACTTAAACCCTGTTTGCCTCAGTTTCCTCATCTGTAAAATGAGTTGGAGAAGGAAATGGCGAACCTCATCAGTATCTTTGCCAAGAAAATCCCAAATGGGGTCACGAAGAGTCAGACACAGTTGAAACAGACAAACAACAACAACAAACTGGACTTACAGCTTGAGAAGTCTGAAAGGCAGAGAGTTTGGGGCGGGATAGGTAGATCTGAGAATCATTAGCATAGAGACTGTAATTAAATCCATGGGAGTTGGTGAGATTACGAAGTGAAGTAGTATAGAAGAAGGATAGAAGGGGGCCCAAGACAGAACCCTGAGAGACACCTAGGTTAGAGGGCGTGATCAGGAAGCAGATCCAGCAAAAGAGACAGAGGGGTAGACAAGAAGCATGAGAGGGTGGTGTCCAGAAGAAGGAGAGAGAAAAAGAGTATCAAGGAGGAGAAGTGATCAACAATGTCAAAGGCTGCAGAGAGGTCAAGGGAAATGAGGATGGAGAAAAGACCATTGGATTTGGCAACTAAGACATCGTTGATAACTTTGGAGAGAATAGTTTTGGTGGAATGATAAGAGTGGTCTGAAAGCAAGTGTAATATGGGTTGGGAGGTACATGCTCAAATAGTCAGATGGGAGGTCCAGATTCATGATCCTTCTTCTCTTTGGAGGCATTCCCTAAATGGAGGATTCAGACCACTTTGTCCACCTCCCTGTCCCCCCCCACCCCACAAAATTGGGCCCTTTCTAAAAATGTATCGTGTTATGAGGCTGTTCTTTTGATTTTCACTTCTCTGGTGTCTCAGAGAATGAAATGGAGGTGAGCCCTGGTTCTTGGGTGTTATGTTAGTGGAGCGTAAGTTCTGGAAGATTCTACCAGGCTGGAAAGGCTTTTCACATGGGCTCATTGATGAATTATATGTCTTACTTCTGAGGACCAATCAAGCTAAATTCACAGCCTCATCACTAGGATGTCGGCCACCAAGTGAGTTATATGTGTCTGTCTATCTATCTATCTATCTATCTATCTATCTATCTATCTATCTATATCTATCTATCATCTATTTATCTCTCTATCTAGTTGCTTTTAACAACTTATGAAGCTGTCTACAAAAGTAGTCTAGTGTTACAATCTGCATGTGTATATGTGTGTGTGTATACATATATAATATGTGTGTATGTATAAATGCTTTTAACAATTTATGAAGCTATCTACAAAAGCCCAGTGTTATAATCTGAACCTGTGGAGGGAACATCCACATGATGGAAATCAGAAAATCTTGAAGAGCAGGATAAAATAAGAACACATATCTGAAAGTGCTCTGCAAACTTAAATGCCATATAGACATCAGCTATCATTACTTTTCATTTTAGGTGAGATACGTATAGTTCAAGAGATACATATAGTTCTTGATATATATACATACATACATATACATATATATGTGTGTATATATATATATATATATATATATATATATATATATATATATATAGAGAGAGAGAGAGAGAGAGAGAGAGAGAGAGAGAGAGAGAGAGAGAGAGAGAGATGTAGTCTTGAGATCCATGTAGTTCAAGTCTCAGAGTGATTAGGTGTAGTTTGGTGAGATTTGGGAGACCAAAGGAATGTAGGAATTAGAGTTGGAAAGAACCTACCTGTGTTGACAAATCTCTTGATTTCTCTGGTTCTTAGAGATCATCTAGTCCAACCTCACTCATTTTGTAGATGAGGGAAGTAGTTTGGCCCAAGTCACAGAGCTGGTAAGCAGTAGAAGAGAAGACAGGCTGATTCCACTCCTGGGGAGTTCAGCCAGGCCTGGGTAGAATGCTGCAGGCTAGGGTTCTGGGAGTCACAGAGAAGCCACAAGAATTCTGGTTGAGGGGTGGCTAGGTGGTGCAGTGAATAGAGCAGCAGCCCTGGAGTCAGGAGACCTGAGTTCAAATCTGACCTCAGACACTTAACACAAAACTAGCCGTGTGACCTTGGGCAAGTCACTTAACTCCAATTGCCCTGCCTTCTCTCCCCCCAAGAAAAGGAAAAAAAAAGAATTCTGGGTGAATGAAATGGAAGGGAATGCCATATGCGAGGGCCACTGAGGGAAAAGTACTTTGAGGACAAATTTCACCTGCTTTACAGTTTTGTGTAGGATCAACTCTGGTGGGTAGGATGGGGAGCCATTCAAGAGGATCAGATTTAGAAGACTAAGGACATACACACCGGAGCCTTCTTCTTCAGATAAATAGACCAAGGATTAATGTATGGTATAATCGAATCAGCCCTGTATTTGGAGTCAGAGGAACTGGGTTAAATCCTTGTTCTATTACTTCCTACCTATGTGAATGCCACTTTCTGGTCCTATTTACTCATATGTAAAATTATTTAGGGGAGGTGAATAGTAGAGTTAGCCTGGATGATCTCTAGAAGCCCTCCTGGCTCTAGATTTTCTATCCCTCCCATTAGTCACCAATTCCTATCAATTTCACCTTTGCAATTTCTCTTGAATTTGATGTTTCTTTCCCCTGACACAGCCACTGTTCCGGTACAGACCCTCATCACCTCACACCTGAATTATTGCAGTGGCCTGATGCTGGGTCTTCCTGCCTCAAGTCTCTTCCCATTCCATCCTCCATTCAGCCACTAAAGTGATTTCCTAAAATGTAAGTCCAATCATGTCACCCTCTCAATAAGCTCCAGTGACTTTCTATTGCTTCCAGGAACAGATATAAAATGTTCTATTTAACATTCAAACCCCTTCAAAACCTAGTACCCTTCTATCTTTCCAGTCTTTTTATATCATACTCCATGGCATGTACTCTTCAGTCCAATGATGCTGGCCTCCTGGATGTTCCATAATCAAGACATTCCATTCTTGGCATTTTCTCTTACTGTCCCCCAGTAACTGACCTCTCTGGCTTCCTTTCCCAGTTAAAATCCTACCTTTTACAGGAAGCCACCCCCACCCTCTCTTAATTCTAATGCCTTTTGTCTGTTAATTATTTCCTATTTATCCTCTATATAGTTTGTACATATTTCTTTGCTTATTGTCACCCTCATTAGACTGTGAGCTCCTCGAAGCCAGGGATGGTCTTTTGTCTTTTTTGTTTCCCCAGCAGTTAGCACATAGTAAATGCTTAATGAATGTTTATGGATTGATAATCCATTGAGTGCAGTGTTTCCAAATAGCACAGTGAAAACTATTTGTACCAGAATTTATTCAGTTCCATTGAAAGACAAATCATGTGCAGTTTCATTGACCTCTCTGTACTTTTGTTCTACCTAGGAGCCCACAACCAGTTCTTGGTAAAGCTCTCCAAGCCTAGTTCTCTCCTCCTATGACCCAGAAGGGCAGCCCTTCTGTGGAGAAAATGCAGTGGCTTTGGCAGTGATAGTATTTAAAGACTTACACATCACTTTTCACCTTCAGAGTCCCTCAACAACATTTACTAATTAATCACCTTGTATACTGCATTTTAAATTAATTAAATTAAAGTAATTAAACCCAGGAAATTGAAATTAACCTAATTAGATTGCAGGCACATTTCAGTAACAGTGGTGAGAGGCATCATATAAATTTTTCAATTTCAGCTTAGAGAACATGAATTCAGTTTATTGTTCCTTCTTTTCTTCCATCCTTTCTTTCTTTTCTTCCTTTTTTCTTTTTTTCTTCTTCTTTTTCTTTTTTCCTTTATTTCTCTCTTCTCTTTCTTTCTTTTTTTTTTGGAGAGGGGAAAGCAAGGCAACTAGGGTTAAATGACTTACCCAGGGTCACACAGCTAGTAAGTATTTCAAGTATCTGAGGCCAGATTTAAACTCAGGTCCTCCTGACTCCAGGGCCAGTGTTCTATTCACTGCATGACCTAGCTGCCCCTTTCTCTTTTCTTTTGAAAGAGACTTAGGTAAATGTGAACTCTTAGTTGGGTTCAGTATCTAAATGCTGATTCTAAATTTGGGTTGAAAAGACCATGGTAAATATCATTTTGCCATAAGACAGCCTGATATAGTGGAAAGAGCACTGGAAAAGTCAAGAGATGAACATTGTTGCTCTAGCCCAACTGCACCATCTTGAACAAGCCCCACAATCTCTTGGAGCCTCTGTTTTCTCTTCTCTGAAATAAGGGTATAAGTGGAAGGTAGAATCATCTACAGCAGGGACAGGCAAATTACTGCTCCTAAGCCAAATCCCTCAGGTGACCTGATTTGTAGGCTGTCCCCCATGCCTGGAATTCTCTACCTCCTCCCTTCTGTTTCCTTGCTTCCCTGGTCTCCTTAAAGCATCAGCTCAAATTCCACCTACTGAAGGAAGTCTTTCTCAACCCAACCCAACCCCCCTGAAAAAAAACTACTTACACCTCTAGTGCCTTCCTACTGAAATGTCCTTTCATTTATACTACATATATCTTAAATGTGTATAGTTGTTTACATGTTGTCTCCCTTCTCCCATTAGAATGTAAGCCCCTTGAGAAAAGGGACCATGTTTCTGCCTTTCTTTTTAGTCACCAGAGGTTAACATAGTTCCTGACACATAGTAAGAGCTTAATAAATGGTTGTTGACAGACTCAATACATGCACATAAATTGATTGATACTTATGCCCTTGGAGACTGCTGGCGCTGTTTTGTAATTAAAGCATTCTTGAGGGGGAATGATTGGCCATTATCCTCAGTGGGCAGAAAAATATGACACCCCATAGTGTGTCTCATCTCTCTTAGTTTCTACCCAACAATTAGTCTGACCTTTTCCCTTGGAATTTCTACCCACTGAAGCTTCTGATTAATTTGCTCTACAGATTGGTATGGGGATGGAGGGGGTTAAGGAGAGTCTTGGAAAAGAATAAAGGCATTAGATTTCTTTGACTATCAAAAGCAAAACTATATGTCGCATGGTAAATTTCAAGGCTATTCAAAATTAATCTCAAATTAGTAATAACTAATTAGTAATAATTGACTCTTTCTATAGCACCCACCCTTTATCCTCTGTGTTTAGGCTGACTTAACAAAGCAAAACTCTTGGCAGCCTTATTTTGCTAAGCTTTGAAGGCATCTCATGTATTTTCTCATTATGTCTACATCCCACTCCAGCCCAGGTTTCTCCTCCACCAAATGAATCACTGCTACAATCAAACAGAAACCTATTGCTTTTTCCAGAGGGTCGTTCGCAACTGGCAATTTTCCTCCCTGTGAAGGAATCTTATCTGGTACAGAGCGTGTTCAGCAGTCAGAGGAAATCAAACATGCCACGTTGCCTCCTAGCAAATTGTTCTTGAGAAGAACTTGGGGGGCAGAAGGAGGGTGGGGAGTAGGAGCCTGGCTAGTGAGGGATGAGATGGGGGTGAGGAGAACCCAGGAAGAAGGACTGCAAGATTTATGGTCCACCCATTTCAAGATCAAAGATTGAAAGCTGAGACCTCAGAGACCAGTTAGTCCGACCCTCTCATTTTACAGATAAGGAAACTGAGGCCAGGGAAGTTGAGTAACTTGCCCAAAGTCAAACAGAGGCAAGATTTGAACCCGTGGGCAGCTAGGTGGTGTAGTGAGTAGAACACCGGCCCTGGAGTCAGGAGGACCTGAGTTCGAATCCAGCCTCACACACTTAACACAAAAACTAGCCATATGAACTTGGGCAAGTCACTTAACCCCAATTGCCTTCCAAAAAGCAAACAAACAAACAAAAACAAAGATTTGAATCCCTGTCCTTTTGACTCCAAAGCCATTGTTCTTTCCCCTGTAGCATGCTACTGCAACAGGGCCCTGACATGAGGCTCAGCTCAAATCTGGCCTCTTTTATTACATATTCACGCCTACAACATCTAGGAAGTAAGCATCTCCTGCATACTAGGACTGGGGAACTCTGAGGGAAAATAAGTCACAATAGCAGGCCTCAAGCTTCTCAGGAAGAAAAGACACAATGTCTGAGTATTTGGAAGGATGTCACCCGGGCAAACATTCTGCTTGGCACCACATGACAGAAATAGGTCAAATGGCTGGAAGTTGCAAAGAAACAGACAGACTAGATCCAAGGAAAAAACTTCCTAATAATCCCTAACAAAATAGAAAAGGCTGTCTTGGGATATGTGAATTCTGTACAGCCAGAGATCTTATGTTACCGCTTGGCGGGGTAGTTGTAGAGACATTCCTATTTGGTGATGGATTGCTCTCTGAGGTTTCTTAAAACCCTGAGGATTTTGTCAGTAAATCAACAAGTATTTTATTAAATGCTGACTCTGTGCCAGGCACTCTGCTAAATGCTGGGAATACAAATAGAAGCAAAAAAAGACAATCTCTGCCCTCAAGGAGTTTACATCCTAATGGGGGAAGACAACACATAAAAGAAAACTGGGAAATGGAGAGGGAGAGGGGCTCCCATGGAGATCTGGTAGAGAAAACAGTCCAGAAAGCCAGGAGTGGGTCCCAGAGATGAATGTAGGGGTAAACATTGCTAACCTGAGAGAGAGCCTTTCCTGAAAAAGTAGGTTCCAAGAAGAAACAACCAATCAAGGAAAAGGGCCATGGGGTGGAGAGATCTTTCAGGATAACAAGTTGATGGAGCATGGAGACCACAAACAAATGTCCATTTTTCCCTTCCTCACCACTCCCTTCTTCCTCCAACACATCTCCTTTGGATGAAGTCTAGCCCAAGGATTGCTTTTAAACTTTCTCTTCTTTCCACCCTTAGCTAGCAGTCTTATGTTACCTCATGGTCAACCAAGAGCACAGCTGGGACTCAGGGACTTAGGACCTACATTCAAATCCTGCTTCTGTTGGGCATTGGGCAAGTTACTTAATTTCTCCAGTCTTCAGTTTTCTTATCTGTAAAATGGGAGTGTTGGATTAAATGGTCTCTGCCAGTTTTCAATCTATGGGTGAAGCACAAATAAATCTTGCAGTCCTTCTTCCTGACTTCCCTTTCTTCTTTTCCTTTTTTCTTTTTGGAGGGGGGAAGGCAGGGCAAGTGGGGTTAAGTGACTTGCCCAAGGTCACACGGCTAATAAGTGTTAAGTGTCTGAGGCCGCATTTGAACTCGGGTCCTCCTGACTCCAGGGCTGGTGCTCTATTCACTCTGCCACCAACTGCCCAATGGCCTCCCTTTCTTAATCTGCAAACTGAACCTTCCCATACTGTGTAAATTCTCATATTGTATTAAGAGTAATAGATTTGGGAGCAGTTAGGTGGTACAGTGAATAGAGCACCAACCCTGAAGTCAGGAGGACCAAATTCAGCCTCAGACACTTGACACTTTCTAGCTGTGTGACCTTGGGCAAGTCACTTAACCCCACTTGCCTTGCCTTCCCCTCTCAAAAAAATTTAAAAAGAGTAATAGATTGAGAGTCCCAAGTCTGGATTCCAGCCTTGTTTCTTCCCACCCATGTGACTTGAAGAAAGTCATGTCCCTTCTTTGGTCCTTAGTTTTCTCACCTGTAAAGTTAAGACATCGATAAAATACCAAAATGAAATTAATCTTATGATCTCATGGTTCATCCCCCTAAGTAATAATTAGCCAGTCTGATAAGCTAATTCATGCTAAGGTATTAATGGCTTAATTTGTTATACTGCCCACTCAATATATTTGCATTTTAACTGCTACATTAAAGCCTTAATTCAAAGAAGTGTAGAGTTATAGGCACCTGATAAAGACCTACAGAGGAGAAATTTGCCACTGGGCAGCCTTTCTTTGCTCCTCAAATTCCACCATGGAGTTTGCTCTTTCTCCATCGGCCCAGATCTACAACATAGACAGGGTATAGCAGAATGTCTGCTGTGAAGAAAAAATTAAAAAACAAATTACTTCCTGGTTGGGCAATGGTAAGTAAGCCGGACCTCCTAATAGCGGCCAGCCCTCTGTGGGAAGGAGTCAGGGGTCCTCAAAAACCGGGGGGAGGGAAGAGTCGGGTTTCAAAGGCCTCACTCAGAAGCTTTGGCCTCACATGCCATTCTTCAAGATGGTAATAAAGAGATGCTCATTCCCAACAGAGGAATAAGGCTTTCTGCTTCCTTTTCTAAGAAGATTGAGTTAATTATTGGGGCAAAATCACTGGTTAGGGGAATTCTGTCTTCAGTCAGCAAGCCAAGCCGCCGCCAGGGAATTGGCATCCACGCCCTTAGTTGGCCTGACCTGACCTGAGCAGGCCTGGCCTTACCTAAGCCGCCTCACCTAATTCTGTCCTAATATCCCTAATTGTTAATACCTCGCCCCTAATCCCCAGATAATAGCCTCACTGTACAGTCAAAAAACAAAAACCCAGTTTGCTCTTTCACTTTGAGTAAGGACTGGTAGTAATATAATGCAATTTAAAACACATATAGAAACTTCACCCTCAACTGAACCCCAGGTGGCCAGTTTCCTACTTGGCACTGAAATATATAATCAGGCTAGTAGAGACACAAGCTGGAAGAGAAGGGAATGATAGACCACAGAGGACTAGAGGATTTGGAGACAATACCTGTGTGACCTTGGGCAAGTCAATTAACCTCCATGAAACTCATTTTCTTTATTTGTACAATGAGGAGGTTGAACTAAAATGACCTATAAAGTCCCTTCTAGCTCTAAAGCTATGACCAATAAGAAAACACATCGAATTTACAGTCCCAAAACAGCAGATTGCCATCATCCTGTATAGCTCCTTAGGATTCACTCAAAGCATTTACTTGTAATAGACCTAAATACTTATTTATGCCATATTTTAAGTAATTCAGGTATTATCCCCATTTCATTTTTTATTAATTTGTTTATTTACTTTTAGTTTACAGCATTCAGTTCCACAGTCTCTTGAGTTTCAAATTTTCTCCTCCTCCCTCACCCCCGCCCCCACCATAGCAGCATGAAACCAAATATAGGATCAAATACCTTCACATTAAACATTTGTCAGGTCATAAAGAAGGATTATAATGGATGGGATGATCCGTGGGGAAGAGGAAACAAAACAAAACAAGAAAAAGAAAGAGAGCAGGCAGTTAGCTTCAATCTGCATTCAGACTCTGCATCTCTTTCTCAGGATGTGTTATCACCAAAGGAGAAAACTGAGGTCCAGAGAGGCATGAAGGAATAAAGCTGTCTGGCCAATCTGAGAAGGGGCTGTAGGGCAGAGTGATCTTCCAAGGTAAGAAGGCTACTGGTGAGTAGGGTTGGGAGGAGAGCCCAGAGAAGAACATTCCTCATTCTCCTCAAGATCCAACCACATTCATTCCTGGATGACCTCATAGTGTCAAGAGAGCTATACTCAAGTGGGCCTTCCAAGCAGTACCCCATGCCTGAGACTTGCCTTCTTCATCCTCACTCTCCAAACACACATTTACCCTTTTCTCTTTCATTGTGTTTTCTCTCTATTAACATCAGAGGGGATCTGAAATATTAAGTCATTCTAATACATTAGACACATCTGAGGCAGCTTGAATAGAGAGATAGCCTTTGAGTCTGGAAAGGCCTGAATTCAAGGCCTACCTTTGACATATGGTGACTGTATGACCCTGGGCAAGTCACTTAACTTTTCAGTGCTCCCAGGAAACTACTTTCAAAGAGTCTGTTGTTCGTCATTCATTTTTAAAGAGGTCCCAGGATATCACAGAGTAATGTTCTGACATGGGCATGAATTGGATTTGAGTGAGGCAGGGCTCTGGAAAGTTATCAGCTTCACTCTTTCCTCCATAGGCATCAGAGTCCAGCTGAAAGACAAAAGTCAATGAGACTGGCAATGGCCCAGGATGCAGTGGGTGACCTTGGACTTTCTAAACAGAGGGTGTTTCCCTAGGAAACACTCACAGCTCTGGAGATGGAAGGGACTTCAGAGACCATAGATAACAACTCTCTCCTTTTAAAGTTGTGATTCTGCCAAGGCCACACAAGCAGTAAGTGCCAGGATTTGAATTGAGGGCCTCTGACTCCTCAGGCTCTAAATCAAGCTCTGTTAACATGACATTTTGCTACCTTAATCAGTATTGATATTCTGGCCAAAATACCTGAAGCCAAAAGACAATGTATGCATTTGGAAAGTGTATCCAAATGGAACTGGTGAATGAGTGTGCTGGTGGAACTGGTTTGCCCTGAATACTAAAGCAAAAAGAGACCATTTCATAGGCATTTAGGAGACAGAGTCTGGAGTCAATGCACTGAAGTGGAAAGAATGGAGTGTTTGGAGTCAGAGGATCAGGATTCAAATCCTGCCACTTGTGTGACTTTGGGCAAATCACTTTCCCTGTTTGGGCCTCAGTTTCTTCCACTGCAGAATGAAGGGGTTGCACCAGATGACATCAGAAGCCCAGCTCTAGATCTATAATCCTACATATCATATCACTCCAAAATAAGAAGATAACAGAAAACATTAGCAATAACTGGCCTCTATGCTAATTTATTCATCTCCATGAAATCTTTATGAGGATGGTCTATGAACATTGATATCCTTAATGAAAACAAGAAAGAAGTACAGATGGACTTTTCCAAAAGATTTTCTTTAAAAAAAAATTGTATTCATATCTTTTCTTTTTAGTTTGCCTAAATCTCCCTGTGTGTCATTTCCCTTCCCCTTTCCCAGGAAGCCATTCCATTTAACAAAGATTTTTTTTTAGAAAAAGAAAAAGAGGAAGAAGAGAAAAAAATATCAGTAAAACCAAGCAATATATATGGGGGGGGAATCTGACAATATATGTGATGTTCCATAACTATGGACACTCCTATTTTTACAAATGATTTTCTATAGGCTTCTTTTCAAATAGACTTCTATTTCACAGTAACAAAACTGATTGTGGGTTGTAAAAAGTACAGTGACGTTGTATTTATCATTTTTAATTTTTTTTTTTAAATTCTTTTTGGAGTGGGGAGGGCAGGGTAATTGGGGTTAAGTGACTTGCCTAAGGTCACACTGCTACTAAGTGTTAAGTGTCTGAGGCCAGATTTGAACTCAGGTCCTCTTGACTCCAGGGCTGGTGCTCTATTCACTGTGCCACCTAGCCACCCCTAAAAAAACTTTTGACTTAGGAAAATGCAGCACTCATAATTGTTCTCTTCCATATATATCTTAAAGTCAGACAAGTTAGATACAACCATTTAGATAACTGCGTTTAATGATTCTCTCACTCATTATAATTGGTAAGGCATAAAAAAAAGAAGATTCACTCCTTAAGGTGCTCCTCAGGTACAATGTCCTGTGCAAAGTATGCATGGAAAAGAGACTCAGAAGCAGGTCAGATTTCCAGTGGAGGGGGAGAGGACCAGTGTGTAGGAGTATGTGCCTTGTGGCTACATCTTGGCAAGGAGTGATCATGAGCCTGAGGCTGTATATTGGGCAGGAAACTGGAACAGAAGCAAATAGTAGCTATGTGTTTTGGGCCCTGGAGCAAGGTTTTGAACTGAGCCCTGAGAAAAGTCTGAAGTCTGTAGCTGAATAACTGGGGCTCAGACCAAGGAAGAGCCTGTAGTTCTGCTGCTCTAAGCCAGCAGAGAATTATAGCTGGCTGATGGTGAGTGGAGACAGTAGCAGTCTGCTGGACCTCCAGTTGAGGTAAGCCCACAATAGTATTGCCAAGGCAGAAATCGGAATCAGAAGTTTGCAAAGTGCAGACCAGGATGGCAGCAATCAGACTTTGCCCTAGATCAGATAGCTTTGAATGCACTGGAAGCTTGCAGGTCCCCAGGCTGAGGGGTCTTTGAGATCCTTGAAGCACACAGCACTTAGAAAGTGGAGAAAGAAGCCAACAAGACTAAGATAGGCTCATACACTTATTACAGAAGTGTACAGAACCTGCAAAGCTTGAGATAAGTGTGTATGTATATTTATGTGTATATGTATATGTATGTATATGTGTATGTACATATATTTGTACATGTACATATATGTGTCTCTGTGTGTATATGTGTCTCTATGTGTATGCATATGTGTATGTGAATGTACATGTATGTGTGTATGTGTGTATGTGTGTATATGGGTATGGGTATGCATTGCATGGGTATGTATGTGCATATGCATATGTACTGTGTATATGCATATGTGTATATGTATACATACACTGCATGTGTATGTGCATATATGTGTGTAGGTACACATGTGTATTTGTACTGTGTGTACATGCATATATGTGCATATGCATGTGTGTACATATGTATGTGTGTATGTGTCCGTGTATGTGTATGTGTATATCTCCCACTATAAATAACTATTGTGGTGACAGAGATTCCTAATACACAAACCCAAAAGAAAAGAATGACCTCTGAGCCTTTACTAAGCAAAGCCTCAAAAGAAAACACAGCTTGGAAACAAGTTGAACTAGAATTTCTGAAAGAAATAAAGTAAGAACTTTTTAAATGTTTAAAATAATTTTATGAATGAAAGGAAAGTATTAGAGAGGGGAAAATGAAAGCTATGAAGTCATGACTTGGAAGAACTTAGCATAAAATGTATAAATCTTTACTCAAGCAATAGATTCCCTAAAAGTTAGTATAAAATTAGAATAGACCAAACAGAAGTCAAGTCCATAAGAAAAGAAGGATTACAGAACATCAAGGGAATTAATGAAAAGAAATGCAAGGAAAGATAGCCTAACCATACCAGATCTTAAATTGTATTATAAAGCAGCAATCATGAAAACTACTTAGTCCTGGCTAAGAAATAGAGTGGTGGATCAGTGGAATAGATTAGGTACACAAGACATAGTAGTCAATGACTATAGTAATCTACTGTTTGATAAACTCAAAAAGTCCAGCTTCTGGAATAAGAACTATTTGATAAACACTTCTGGGAAAACTGGAAGATAGTATGGCAGAAACTAGATATGGACTAACATCTTTTTTTTTTTTTTTGCTTTTTTGGGAGGGTAATTGGGGTTAAGTGACTTGTCCAAGGTCACACGGCTAGTTTTTGTGTTAACTGTCTGAGGCCGATTTGAACTCAGGTCCTCCTGACTCCAGGGCCAGTGCTCTATTCACTGCACCATCTAGCCACCCTAGACTAACATCTTACACCATATACCAAAATAAAGTCAAAATGGGTACACAATTTAGATATAAAGGCTGATACTATAAATAAACTGGGAGAGCAAGGAATAGTTTACCTGTGAGATTTATGGAGAATGGAAGAATTTATTACCAAACAAGAAACAGAGAACACTGTGGAATGCAAAATGGATAATTTTGATTTCATTAAATTAAAAGTTTTTGCACAAACAAAGCCAATGCAACCAAGATTAGAAGGGAAGCAGAAAACTAGGGAAGAATTTTTACAACTAGTATCTCGGATAAAAGTCTCATTTCTAAAATATATAGAGAACTGAGTCAAATTTATAAGAATACAAGTCATTCCCCAATTGATAAATGGTCAAAGGATATTAACAGGCAGTTTTCAGAGGAAGAAATGAAAGCTATCTATAGTCATATGGAAAAATGCTCTAAATCACTATTGATTAGAGCAACACAAATCAAAACAATTCTGAGGTATCACATCATACCCATTAGATTGGCTAACATGACAAAACAGGAAAATGATAAATGTTGGAGAAGATGTGGGAAAATTGGAACACTAATGCATTGTTGGTGGAGTTGTGAGCTAATCCAAACATTCTAGAGAATAAGCTCTTGGAAATAAGCCCAAAGGGCTATAAAATGTGCTTGCCCTTTGACCCAGCAATACCACTTCTAGGTCTATATCCCAAAGAGATCATAAAAATGGGAAAAGGACCCACATGCACAAAAATATTTATAGCAGCTCTTTCTGTGGTGGCAAACAATTGAAAATTGAGGGGATGTTTGTCAATTGGGAAATGGCTGAAAAAATTGTGGTATATGAATGTAATGGAATACTATTGTGCTATAAGAAATGATAAGCAGGCAGATTTAAGAAAAACCTGGAAAGACTTATGTGAACTGAGACTGAGTGAAGTGAACAGAACCAGGAAAATATTGTACACAGTAACAGTCACATTGTATGATGACTGATTTTGATGAGATTTAGCTCTTCTCAGGAATGCAAGGATCTAAGATGACTCCAAGAGACTCATGGTGGAAAATGCTGTCCACATCCAGAGAAAGACCTTTGGCGTCTAAATGGAGAAGGAAGCATACTATTTTCTCTTTTTCTTTTGTTGTTTTGTTTTGTTTCTTCTTTCTTGTGGTTCCTCCTAGTAGTTCTAATTCTTCTTTACATCATGACTAATGTGAAAATATGTTTAATATGAATGCAAAAATCATTCTTAGGAGGAAATGTGTTTCTCTAAACACTTTCTTCAACAGAAGAGAGAAAGAACAAATTAAGAAATTAAGCATATAACTAAAAAAAAAAAAGACCTAGAGAACAAAAAAAAATAATACTAATTTTAACTCAATTAAATACCAAAATAGAAAATTTGAATATCAAAGAAGAGATTAATAAAATTGAAAGCAAAATTAATAAATAAAATAAGGAACTTTTTAATACAAGAAAATACATTAAACCATTTTTTAAAGAGGAAAACTGAATTATCAATATCCAAAATGAAAAAGGACGGGCGGCTAGGTGGCGCAGTGAGTAGAGCGTCGGCCCTGGAGTCAGAAAGATCTGAGTTCGGATCCGACCTCAGACACTTAATGCACACACAAACAAAAACCTAGCCGTGTGACCTTGGGCAAGTTACTTAACCCCAATTGCCCTCCAAAAAGCAAAAAACAACAACAAAATGAAAAAGGAGAATTTCAAACAAATGAAATAGAATGTATAGGACTAGTAATCAACATAGGAAAAAGTAAAGAAGTGATCTGAACCTGTGACTGGTATAGGGAACTCCCAGAGAAGAACTATGCAACCCTATTAGCGATGAAGATTCTGGACAAGTCATTTAATCTCCCAGTGTCCCCAGGGATAAGTTGTAGAGTAGGCACTGATTGATATTTGTAGAGGAATTCCTTACTAGGACTTCCCTATGCCAATGTACTAATGAAAATATAAATCCAGTAAAAATAAATATACACCCATAATATATGTGCATATAAATATATACACATCTTGAATTGTCATTGAACAATGAGTTTGACCTTTGGGAACTTGTATGATACTTTCACTGATCCTCAGCTGCCCATGTCACAAAAGCATACCTTGGTGGATATCTCTCTTTTCCCAATGATGCTGTATGTCTGTAAATCTTGGAATACTATGATCTCCAAAGAACCAAAAACCATCAGTGACCCATCAGGCAATGGAAAAGATGTTGAATGTGTATAACATGTTATCAATGATGATAGACATATGAGAAATAATTTAAGATATATCTTCAAGGATGTGTTCAAACATATGTTTGAACAGAAAAGAAGGTGGCCCATCATGTCTCTAGAGTGAGGAACTACTAATGAATAGCACAGTGGGCAGATAGCATATTGTAAGACTTATGGAAGGATATGGACAATAACCACACATGATAAGAGGACCTGGATGAGTTGTTTCAGTGCTTACATTAATGAGATCAGAAATGCATTGAAAAATCATAGCAAGGTATTATTACTACTAATAGTTTTTAAAAGTTCACCCTTGGATTTAGATTAGAAAAATTAGTTTAGCTAAAGCATTTATTGGGCACCATGCTTAGTATGCAAATAAAAATGCAAATAAGAAAAAAGTCTCAGCCCTCAAGGAATTTGCATTTTAATGTCAAAAGACAATACATAAAAGGGAACTGAAAGGGGGGTGTGTGGGGAGAAGTGGAGGTGTAAAAATCAAGGGAATCAGAACCAGAGCCAGGTTCCAAGTGAGCAAGGGAGGACGGCTGGCTAAGAACTTCTTCATAAAGAGGTGCTGGGCAAGAACTCACTGCTGCAGGAGGAGGAAGGAGGGAAGCCACAAGGGTGGAGGCATCTCCAGCTGGGGAAGACAGATGGGGTGGAGGTGTAGAAGTCTGGGAACTCAGAAGCTGAGCCCAGTTAGAAGTAAGCATTTTAGAATTAGAAGTCAGAAGGATTTACATTTTGAAAGAAACTGTTCCCTCTTCCAAAAGAATGAAATTCTAATAATGAGAATTTCAGGCATCAACAGTTGGTCAGTAGGGGGGAGATATTTGGATGTCTCTCAAAACCCTTGAAATCATACCATATGGGTAGCTTTATAACCTGCCTTATAACAAGATTTTGTTTGTTGTTGTTCAGTTGTTCCATTGTGTCTGACTCTTTGTGAACCCATGCATCACGCACATGGGACCCTTCTATCTTTCACTATCTCCAGAAGTCTGTCCAAGCTCATGCCCTTTGCTTCCACACTATCTATCCATCCATCTCATGCTCTGCCATACCCTTTTCCTTTTGTCTTTAATCCTTCCCAATATCAGGGAGGGTCTTCTCATGATGTGACCAAAGTATTTAAGTTTCAGGTTCAGTATTTGATCTTCCTTGATCTTGACTGAGTTGATCTCCTTGACATCCAAGGGACTCTCAAAGTCTTCTCCAGCCCCCCAAATCAAAAGTGTCAATTTTGTGGTACTCATCTTTCCTCATAATCCAGCTCTCACAGCCACACATTGTTACTGGAAAAATCATAGCTTTGTCTATAAGGACCCTGTTGGTGAGGTGATTTCTCTGCTTTTTAATATGCTGTTCAGTAGCTGTCCTTCCAAAGAGCAAGTGTCTTTTAATTTCATGGCTGCAGTCACCATCTGCAGGAATCTTTGAGCCCAAGAATATTAAATCTGACACTGCTTCCATTTCTTGTCCTTCTATTTGCCAGGAAGTGAGGGGACTATTTGCCAAGATCTTTTTTGATGTTAAGCTTCAAGTCAGCTTTTACACTCTTCTTTTTTATCTTCATCAAGAAACTTCCTAATTTCTCTTCATTTTCTGCCATCAGAGTGATATCATATCTGAGATTGTTGATATTTCTCTCAGCAACCTTAGTTCTGGCTTTTGATTCATTCCACCTGGCATTTCACATGATGTACTTCACATATAAATTAAATAAATAAGGTGACAATATACAGCTTTGTCATACTCCTTTCCTAATCTTAAACCAATCAGTTATTTCATGTTTGGTTCTAACTGTTACTTCTTGACCTGCATACAGGCTCTTCAGGAGATAAGTAAGATGATCTGGTACTCCCATCTCTTTGAGAACTTGCCACATTTTGTTGTGATCCACACAGTCAAAGGTTTTAGTGCAATCAGTGAAGCAGAAAAAGAGGTTTCTCTGGAACTCCCTTGCTTTCTTTATAATCCAGAAAATATTGGCAATTTGGTCTCTAGTTCTTCTATCTCTTTGAAAACAAGCCTGCTCTTCTGATCAGTTCATATGTTATTGAAGCCTATCCTGCAAAATCTTAAGCATTACTTTGCTAGTGGGTGAAATGAGCTCAGTTTGGTAATTTGAACATTCTTTGGCATCGCCTTTCTTTAGGATTAAGACTTAAACTGAACTTTTACAATCCAGGGACCACTTTTGTGTTTTCCAAATTTGCTAGATCTACCAAGTGCAGCTATTAACAGTATCATCTTTTAGGATTTTGAATGGCTCTGCTGGAATTCCATCACCTCCACTAGTCCTATTCTTAGCAATGTTCCCTAAGGCCCATTCTCCAGGAAGTATATACAATAAGATAGCCATGGTCAAATATCCTTGATATGGTGAAGATAGGGAAGGGTTATAGAACTGAACCTAAACTCCACAGAAATTTCTTGGCTAGGGGCGGCTAGATGGCTCAGTGAGTAGAGCGCCGGCCCTGGAGTCAGAAGGACCTGAGTTCGGATCTGGCCTCCAACACTTAATACACACAAACAAAAACCTAGCCGTGTGACCTCGGGCAAGTTACTTAACCCCAATTGCCCTCCAAAAAGCAAAAAAAAAATTTTCTTGGCAAATCAGCTTGGATATTCCATCTGTTTTGGAGAATGAAGCAAGGCATCTAGCTTATCCTTAGATGAAGTACTAGGCAATTAGTTGAAAGTTCAATTTGCTGAAATGAACTAAAGTGACTCAAGTCATCCTGCCAGGCTTCAATGACTGAAACAAAGTCAAGGTTCTGAGTTTGTTTTTCTGTCCAAGTCTTATGGAATATTTTGCTTTGGTGCTCCACAGCCAAAAGAGTTAGCACCAGAAGTAAGTGGCTCTATAAATCTGTATAAGGGACATTCCAGAGCTTGGAGTGTCAGAACCTTTGAGAGTACAGAATCAACCTTCAATCCATCATGGGGCCCAAGTGTAGTTCTTTAGTAGAAGAATAGATATGAAAGCATTTTGGAAAAGTTATATGAGCTCTCTAAGCATAAAACAGTGTAGCTAGATGGATAGAGTGCTGGACCTGGAGTCAGGAAGACTCATCTTCATGAGTTCAAATCTGGCCTCAGACCTTACTAGTTGTGTCACCCTGGGCAAATGACTTAACCCTGTTTTCCTCAGTTTTCTCATCTGTAAAATGAGCTGGAGAAGGAAATGACAAACTACTCCAGTGCCTTTGCCAATAAAATTCCAAATGGGGTCACAGAGGGTTGGACATAATTGTAATGACTCAACAACAAACATAAAGTGTCACTACTACTATTATTATTGTGCTATACATAAAGCAATCAATCACTCAACATTTACTAGGTGGGAAGGTACTGTTAGGCCCTGAGAAAACAAAGTTCATAAGTCATAGCATATACTTAGAGCTGGACAGACCTTTGGAGTGATCTAATCTAAACTCCTTATTTTACAGATGAGGAAACTGAAAGCCAGATAGGTAGTAGGACCATAGGATCATATATTGAGTCTGTGTCATCCATCCCCTTCATTTTACAGGTGAAGAACCTGGGATCCAGAGACTTTTGACTTGCCCAAGGTCACAGAAGTGGCAGGATTTGAACTGATGTTCTATGACTCCAGAGTCAGTGCTTTTTCTATTGTATGACACAGATAAGCAAGATACAACCCTTTCTCTTATGATACAATCCAATTATATAATTGGATTTATACTTAGGTATTATATATTATATATAATATAACTACATATAATTATATAATATATCATGCATATATTATATATGTAATATAATTATATAAACCTATAATCCAATTAGGAGAACCAGATGTAACAAGAAAGGTAGCATGTGATAGCTGCAAGTGAGTGTGGCATGAACACAATGTGGTATTAGACAACTAAAGGGTCAACTATCTCTTTCTTTCTCTTTTTCTTCCTTCCTTCCTGCCTGCCTTCCTTCCTGCCTTCCACACAGCTAGTAAGTGTCTGAGACTAGATTTGAACTGAGATCTTCCTGACTCTAGGCCTGGCACTCTCTCCACTGTGCCACCTACAAGCCCCATGGTCAGCTATCACTGAAGGGTGTGACATTCAGGAAAGATTTTGTAAAAGGGAAACTGAACTCTATTTCATTGTGCCAGGCTATCAATTCTTCTGGGACTGGAGGTCTTTCAAAGGGGACTATTAGTTTGTAACAAACCCTCAGTTCAGGAGGAATGATGGGAAAGGAGAGCAGAAGAGATGATCAATGAAAATCCCAGGCTCCATTTCCCAGTAGCCACAACACCCCAGGCAAAGGAAAGGACTTGAATTCAGCATTTTAGGGGGGAGGTATCAAAATGTAGCAAAAAGAATTATTGGATCTGAGATAGAGAATATTATGAAATGCAAAATGGATAATTTTGATTACATTAAATTGAAAGGTTTTTGTACCGAGTCAATGCAACCAAGATTAGGAGAGAAGCAGAAAATGGGAAAAGAATTTTTACAACTAGTATCTCTGATAAGGGCCTCATTTCTAAAATGTAGAGAGAACTGAGTCAAATTTATAAGAATACAAGTCATTCCCCAATTGATAAATGGTCAAACGATATAAACAGCAGTTTTCAGAGAAAGAAATAAAACTATCTAAAGTTGTATGAAAAAAATGCTCTAAATCACTTTTGATTAGAGAGATGCAAATCAAAACAACTCTGAGGTACCATATCACACCTATCAGATTGGCTAACATGACAAAACAGGAAAATGATAAATGTTGGAGAAGATGTGGGAAAGTTGGAACACTAATTCATTGCTGGTGGAGTTGTGAGCTGATCCAAACATTCTAGAGAGCAATTTGGAAATAAGCCCAAAGGGCTATAAAATGTGCTTACCCTTTGACCCAGCAATACCACTTCTAGGGCTGTATCCCAAAGAGATCATAAAAATGGGAAAAGGACCCACATGTATAAAAATATTTATAGCAGCTCTTTTTTGTGGTGGCCAAGAACTGGAAATTGAGGAGATACTCATCAACTGGAAAATGACTGAACAAGTTGTGGTATAAGAATGTAATGGAGTACTATTGTGCCATAAGAAATGATGAACAGGTGGACTTCAGAAAAATCTGGAAAGACTTATATGAACTGATGCTGAGTGAAATGAGCAGAACCAAGAGAACACTATACGCAGTAACAGCCACAGTGTGATGACTTTGATAGACTTAGCTCTTCTCAGAAATGCAAGGATCCAAAACAATTCCAAAAGACTCATGATAGAAAATGCCACCCACATCCAGAGAAAGAAATATGGAGTCTGAATGCAGATCGAAACAGGTTATTTTCTTTTTGTTTTGTTTTGTTTTATGTTTTTCTTTCTCATGGTTATTCCCATTTGTTTTAATTCTTCTGTGAAAAGATGTTTAATAGGAATGTATATGTAGAGCCTATATGGAATTGCATGCCTCCTTGGGGAGAGGGAGGGGAGCTAAGGGGAGAAAATTTAAAACTTATGGAAGTAAATGTTAGAAATTAAAAATATATAAACTAATAAAAAATTTTTTTTAAAGAATTGTTGTATGTGAAGGGAGAATATGTGAATTTGAAGCCTGACTCTGCTACTTCAGACCCATGTGACCTTGGAGAGAAGGGATATTGGGTCTGGAGTCAGAGGAACTGGGTTCAAATTTCATTTGTGATGCTTACTACCTAAGGGTTTTTTGTAATTCCTTGGGCCCCAGACTAATCAACTGAAAATGGGGTGCCTGGCCTAAAATAGCATCTAAGTTTCCTTCTTGGGCACTTAGGTGTCACAGTGGATAGAGCACTGTGACTGGAGTCAGGAAGACTCATTTTCTTGAGTTCAAATCTAACCTCAGACACTAACTAGCTATGTGACCCTGAGCAAGTCACTTAACCTTGTCTGCCTCAGTTTCCTCATGCGTAAAATGAGCTGGCAAAGGAAATGGTATCCAGTATCTCTGTTAAGAAAACCCCAAATGTGGGGACATGAAGAGTTTTACACAACTGAAAAACAACCAAATAACAACAACAAGGCTCTTTTCAACTCTAGATATATGATCCTAAAAGTCACTGCCCCAATTTGGAATTGTGTTTCAAAAAAAAAAAAAAACCTTTCTGAGGATATATTTTTTAACGTCCCTTTTGGCTCTGAAGTCCATGTTCCTATTCATGGAGAAGAGGCAGAGGAGAGAAGGCCAAGAGACTTCAAGAAAGACATAACGAGTGTGGGATGTTCCAGGAAACAGCTTGGAAAAGGGAAAAAAAAGTGGGGAGGGGGGAGGAGTGGGGGAGAGAACCATAACATCAATAGCATGTGTTTCCCCAAGCCCCAAACTGAAGCTTCCCCCATGCAAATCTCATTTATTTTGATTGTTGAGGCTTTCTCTATTGTGGCTTGATAAGTAGATTAAGGTTTTGATGCATAAAAAAAATTCCACCAAGTGTGATCTGATTATACTCTAGGAGAGTGAATGGTCACAAAGGATTTTCTAAAGGAGGCCTGCTCAGAGATGAAGGGACTTTGGAACATGAGCCAAATAGTTCATGGGCACTTGAGTGCCACTGAGTCTGGGAGCAGCTGATGAGCTCCTCCCAGGGCCGAGTCCAAGTTCTTGAAGAGGGAGCCTGGCAGCTCCGACTCGGGAGAGCAAGGAGGGGATCTGCCCATCCACAGAGCATGAAATCAGCAGTATTCACTCCAAATGAATTTGGAGACTGGAGACCAGAGCAAAGATTGCCATCCTTTGTATTTACACGGCATGCTATATCGCTCAAAGAACATGTCTCTTCTCCAACTTGACCCTCACAACAAAGTGGTGAGGTTCTTATCTCCCCCCTCCCTCCATTTGATAGACAAGGAAGTTTAAGCAATGAGAAGTCTAGCAAATGGTCTGAGGTCATACAAACAACCTTAGAATAAGGATTTTTGTTTTTCAACTGGAAGGAAACTTAGAGATCATAGATTTAGAAATGGAAGGGACCTTTGAGATCATCTGGTCCAACTCCCCATTTTACAGATAAGGAAACTGAGTCCCAAAAAGGTAAAATGACTTACACCCAGAGTTACTTAGAGTCAAAATTTTAACCCCATTCCTGACTCCACATTTTTTCCACAAACACTAATTATTTTGGCTCCTCACTTTACAGATCGGGAAACGGAGGCTCAGGCAGTGGCAGAAGCAGAACTAGAATTTGGGTTTCCTAATTCCAAATCTTTAGCTCTTACTACTCCATGATGTTGACCCCCTAAATAAAACCACCATCTACTTTCTTTTATTATCTTTTTCTGTTCTAAGTCAATCTACAGAATTGATTTCCTATTTAGCTGTCACTGCTACGTGTTAACACAGTGCTGCCCCTCCCTACCTCGACCAGTGTTTTTGCACCATCAATATGCCCCAACCCCACCCCAATACAGCAGCTGCTTTTCCAGCAGTTAATGAAACACATGGCATGCCCCTAATCAATGACTGAGGGCTATTTCATGCTGGTTTCCTCCCTCCCTGCTCCAGATGTTGTTTCCAAGGCCCTTGTGGAAAATGAGATTGGGCGCTCTTCAGGGTGCACAGGAGGGAAAAAGTGGGCTTGCTTGATTAGGTGCCAAGGCTGATGTCACCGAGTTAAGAAAGCATGGCTTTCATGCACATTCCAGTTATGCCTCAGTTCCTGCTCACTCAAGCTTCCCCGAAGGAGCATTTCCACCAGATAAGAAACTACTGTAAATAGGAAATGTGTGTGTATGGGGGGAGGGGTGTAATCAGAGAAGAAGAGTTGGAATGTGTGTACAAAACCACCCGTTTTGCTTCAGGCTTTTGTAATAAACATAAAGAATGAAAAGCACAGGCTTGCTTATTCCTCTTTTAAAGGGATAGTGGAGTTCTTAGCCCACGAAGACTTTCAGTCTCTATTCTCCCTTGGCCTGTAGGATCAGCCTGGTCTAGTGGAAAGGACAGAAGGCCAGGGATCACATAACCTGGGTTTGAATCCCTCGTCTAGAAATACGGGGGATGAGGATGGCAGACCTAGGTAAGATGTAGCAAAGCAGTCGCCAAGGGACAAGGCATTTAGCCTCTTGATCGTGGGTAGGAGCCGAGGGAGGTCAACTAGATGACTTTATAGGATGGAAGTCTTTGTTCAGGACTTCAGATTGTAGCTTCCAGTGGATGGTTATGGGCATATTTCTTGGACAGAAGTTGTCTGGGCCATCTAAATGAGGCATCAGTGTGTATTGCTATAGAGTCTGTCCCTCTGATATTTCCATGATCCCTGAGTGGCACAACTAGGTGGTCTAGTAGATATATCACAGACCTGGAGTTCAAATCTGACCTCAGATACTTCCTAGCTGTGTGACTCTAGACAAGTCATTTAATCTCTGTCTGCCTCAGCTTCCTCAACTGTAAAATGGGGATAATAATTGTGCCTGTCTTCCAGGGTTATGAGGATCAAGTGAGATAATATTTGTAAAATGCCTAGAACAGAATAAATTATGAATACTTATTCCTTTCCCTTCCTCCCCCTAGTCCCCTAATCCCTTTCTCCCCTACATGGAGACCCTAGTCCAGCTGGACTGGTCTAACTTTCCTTCAAATATTTTTTCAATCACTAGCCTATGTCTTTATTCACTCTTCATTTTCCAGATAAGTCATGGTCTGGAGGGGATAAATGAGACATTCAGTGTTACACAGATGATGTTAGTAAAGTCATCATTTGAATTGTGTCTAGCTCTAAAACCACTGATCACTGTCCTATAAGGGTACAGTGGGAAAAGCTTTGTCTCTGGGGTCTGAGGGTCCACGTTTAAAGTCCTGTCCTGACATTTACTGCTTCTATGATCTTAGGCAAGCTGCTTGACTTTTCTGGGCCTCAGTTTCCTCTTTTCTAAAATGAGAGGGTTTGATTAGATGGCCTCTGAAATTCCTTCCAGTTCATAAAACCACACACTTGAATGTAGAAATGAAAGATGGAATTAGATAGGGAAGCTGGGGTTATAACGTGGAAGGCTTTGAAAACCTGCCTAAAGAGGCTTGTATTTCTGTTGGAACAAGGTCACAGAAAGAAAGAGGACAGGAGGGGAAGAATGGATGAGACATATGTGCATCCTAGCATTAGGGTCAGTATCTGTTTGTCTCAGAGAAAAATGAAGTGTCAAGGGTATCGATATGCTTTGGGGGAGGATGCCTGATTGACCGTGGTCTAGGTTTTCTAGCTGGGAAGCTAGTAAATGTCTTGCTGACGTCACCTACCATGGAAAGTCAAGCTCCCAAGCTGAAAGGCAGGGAGGGTGTGAAGGTAATGATCGCCTCCAAGCTGCCTTGTTTGTGGGAAAGCTACTAACCCCCATGTTGAAAACACTCTGACATTCTTACAGCTCTGAGGGGTTCTATTAGGCACTTCTTATATGCAAATGAATCCCCAGAGCCATAGAATGTTAGAGCTGGAAGGAACTTTAGTGATGATAAAGTTTAATCAGTGTACTATGCAGATGAAGTCACAGAGGCACAGAGCCCAGAAGTTACTTGCCCTAAATCATAGGACTAGTAGGTAAAAGAGGCCATTCTCTGCCTCATTTCTTACCAAGCCTTAATCACTGAATGGGTGTTGCCTCAGACAAACTGAGACTTGGGAAAGACCTTAGCTTAAAAAGACCAGCATCTCCTACTGCGTCCAGGACCATCTTCTGTCATTCTGATTTATATCTTGCCACTAGACCCAGATGGCTCTGGAGGACAAAGTGAGGCTGGTGACTGAACAGCCTTGCCTCACTTAAATCCAATTCACTTGCAAGTCCTGACATCACCTTCCTGATGTCATGGTCCTCTTCAAGAATGAAGGACAAACAACAACAGTCAGTGGCCAAACTCTAACTCAGCATCGAAGCACATACTTCAGGGCTGTTTGTCCTTCAACAGTCAATTCTGTAGGAGACTTAGCCAACCAATTCATCTATAATCACCAAGACACATTTTCTAATACAGTGGTGTCAAATGCAAATAGAAATGGGGGCCATTAAACCATGCATAAAGGAACCCAGCATTTTGACTTAGAAAATCACATGTGAGTAATTATCTGTGTTCTTTTATTATTACTAGGGCAGCTAGGTGGTGTAGTGGATAGAGCAGTAGGTTTGGAGTCAGGAAGATTTGAGTTCAAATATGACCTCAGCTACTTACTAGTTGTCAAGGCACTTAACCTTTGCTTGTCTCAGTTTCCTCACCTATAAAATGGGGATAATAATAATACCTCCCTCCTGGGGTTGTGAGAATCAAATGAGATAATAATTGTAAAACTCTTAGCACAGTGCCTGGTTATATAATGAACATTATATAAATGTTAGCAATTATTATTAGTATATTCTTGTTGTTTAGTTGTTCTTCAGTAATGTCTGACTCTTTGTAACCCCAGTTGGGGTTCTCTTGGCAAAGATAGTAGATTGGTTTACCATTTCCTTCTCCAGTTCATTTGACAGACTAAGGCAAACAGGGTTAAGTGACTTGTCCAGGGTCACATGGCAAGTAAATGTCTGAGGCCAAATTTGAACTTAAGAAGAGGAGTCTCTGATTCCAGACCCAGAGCTCTATTTACTACACTACCTAGCCACCCATTGTTATATTATAATTATATAATTATTTTATTTATTAGATAGTTCATCTATTATTATACTTATGTTGCTATATATTATAATATTCAAAATTTTAATTTATTTTGTTAAATATTTCCCAATTACATTTTAATATGCTTCTACAACTCTATTGCAATTGGGTCTGTGGCTGTGTGTTTGACAAGTTTCTAGCAGACCTCTCTGTGGGATATGCCCATACCATCCCTAGAAGTTATAATCTAAAGTCTTGAACAAAGAATCTCCCATAATCTAAACTCAATGAAGTTGAACAGGAGTCAATCAATTTAACCAATAAGCATTTATTAAATGTCTACTCTATGTTATGCATTGCTCTATTATTAAGTACCTACTAGGTTCCAGATATGTACCGTGCTAGGTAACAGAAATGATACAAATACAAAGAATGAAATAATGCCTACTCTGGGAGTTCATATTTTGACCACAGAGACAACTAGTGCATATATAAGCATATATGTGTGTGTGCATGTGTGTGTGTATATACATATATATATATTTGTCAATATACATATAATTGTCAAGAAAATAATATTAACAAATTTAGAGTAGCAAGAGCACCAGCCCTGGAGTCAGGAGGACCTGAGTCAAATCCGGCCTCAGACACTTAACACTTACTCGCTGTGTGACCTCGGGCAAGTCACTTAACCCCAATTGCTCTGCCCTACCCCCTCCCAAAAAAAAGCAAAAAAACTGATTGCTCTAGAAGCAATAGGGACTTACCAAAGGTACCTATCTAGGGGAATGGCACGGTCAGAATTATGCTTAAGAAAAATCACTTTGGCAGGTATGGAAGGATTGGAATCAGATGAGACTAGAGACAAGTAAATCAATTAGGAGCCCATTGTAATAGTCCTGATGAGAGGGGATGAGGATATAACCTAGAATGGTAGCCATGTGGCTATCTCCTAAACCTACTAGTAAGATCCCTCCCTGAGGGTAAGAACTGTGTCTCATGCCTCTCTGCTTCTTCCCCAACAGAAACAAATGAGAAGTACTTGTCTGGTTGCATGAAATCAGTCTTTCTCTGGATCTGTGGACTTTCTCCCTCCTGAAAGATTTCCATTTAACAGTCTATAAACTGCTGTCATGACAGTTGGGGGGCCACAATTTCCCTAATAATTGATTACAATGGGCTTGGACTTTGGACTTTCCAGAAATACACCTGGCATCCAGTATAAATGAAGTCACCTCTTACTCTGGAGTTTTCAAAAGGATGGATAAGTGAAACTGAGACCATCTCTCCAGTCATAGCAGCTGGAGCAGGTGGTTGGCAGAAACCACCCTCTCCCCCCAAATCGAGGCTCCTTGCACATTTCTTTTGTACACATTCTTTTTTAATGCCCAGTGAAAGGATTTGCAAACCACATTTATATAAATAAAGAAACGGGAAAGCCTGGGTAGCTTTTACCTGTATTATGCAAGTGTCACTTGTGACTCCCTGCTAACTGTGGCTGGCTATTGATTGTCTGAGAGATTATAAAGAGCTGATCTGAGAAAACAATAGGAGCTTTCTCATTTATAAATGATTGTGCTAGATTGGGGCCCCTCCGAAACCAAGGGAGGCCTATTCCCAAACCACTGCTCTTCTCCCCCCTGCCTTTATTTTTAGTTTATGGGATTTAGCATAAGGGAGTGCTGACCAAGCTGAAATCTCCAAAATTTGCCATCGACAGCTAGCTCATCATGTGCCATATTTTTGACTTCCAAATACCTTCCAAGGATAGAAGGAGTGTATTTATTAAACCCAGTGAGTGTTGGATCTTTATTTAGCTCCTTCTGCTGCTGTGCTGTATAATTCATGAAATTGCCTTATAAAGTTAGGGAGGGATGAAAATGTTGACCAGCCCATGAACCCAAGTTGACACTTTAATTATTTTAAAAGGAAAACAGCAAAGTGAAACCTGACCAGTCAGACGGTCCCGTCTGGGGAGACCGACAGAGGTGAGGTTCCCCATAGCAAGGTGGGGAGGGAGGAGGGGGATTGGAAGCAGCTACAGAGTGTTGGATTCAGTAAAGTGAAATGTCATCTTAGTCCCATGTTTGGGCACAAGTGGCAATCCCAGGCAACTGGAAGCATGTCCCAGCCTCTAGTGACTGACTGAAGGTGCTGGGAACAGAAAACCCTGCCCTCCCAATGGGACTGAGGTTAGGATATATGGGGCTCAGCTTGTGAGACTTTATAGCAAGTTTTTAGTTGGAAATTGGTCCTTAATAACTTCTGTGGCTGCTTTGGTTGAGCACAGCGCCTTCCATACCTGAAGGAATGAATGAAGGCGAAGCATTATGTCAAGGAAAGGGCACTGGGTTTGGAACAAGGGGACCTGGTTCCCATCATGCCGCTGCTTCATACTACCTGTAGGATCTGAAGTCAGGAAGGACTGTGCTTAAATCCTGCCTCAGATACTTCATAGTTGTGTTACCCGAGCAAGTGGTTTAGTTCCTCTAGGCCCCAGTTTCCTCATCTGTAGAATAGGAATACTAATAACTGTAGTAACTATACTAGGGGGCTCTGTTGGAGTTCATATGAAATCATACATGTAAGGTATTGTGCAAACTACAAGGCATTATAGAGATATAATGATTTTATTTGTGTGACTTTGAAAAAGTAATTTTTTTTCACTCTAAGTCTTACTTTCTTCACCTGTAAAAATGAAGAGATGGACTAGATCAGGGGTGGGGAAACATGGGGCCGGAGGCCACATGTGGCCCTCTAGGTCCTCAAGTACAGCCCTTTGATTGAATCCAAACTTCACAGAAAAATCCCATTAATAAAAGGATTTTTCTTTAGAACTAGGACTCAGTCAAAAGGCCTCACCTGAGAACCTAGAAGGCCACACGTGGCCTCGAGGCTGCCAGTTCCCCACCCTGGGCTAGATCATCTCTCACCCAGCTGGAAGTCCTAGGATCCTGCCAATTAATTAGTTAATAACTAAGCAAGCTACCCTCTCAGGTGTCGACACAGGACATCCTCGGTCACACTTTTCCATTCCATCTCCCATTCTTGGTAATGAGACTACTTATTCTGACCCACAGAGTCCCCATGATCTGTCTTCATGTTGGAGCTGGGCATGGTGGTACACACCCATCATCCCTGTTACCAGAGGGATGGATGGAAAAATAAATAGGAACTACCATTTATGTAGCTCTTTAAAGAGGTATAAAGGAGGCAATTAGGTGGCACAGTGGATATAGTGCTGGGCCTGGAGTGAGGAAAACTTTCCCTCTTGAGTTCAAATCCAGCCTCAGACACTTAACAGCTGTGTGACCCTGGGCAAGTCCCTTAATCCTTAATCCTCAATTTTTTTTATCTGCAAAATGAGCCAGAGAAGGAAATTGCAAACCACTCTTCTATCTTTGCCAAGAAAACCCCAAATGGGGTCATGAAGAGTTGTACACTGACTGAAAATGACCCAAGAACAACAAATGGAGCAGATGCTGATGGTACTGGTACCGACTGATGTTGGGGTATGGAGGGGATCCATGCAGTGAGGATAGGACTGGCTTATTTTGGATCAGACTAGTTTTCACAGGGTGTGGGGTTGAACAGGGCATGTGTATAGAGAGTGAATGTAGGTGGAGAGATGAACTACAGTGTCAGAGGCTGGGATCTTTTCCCCCTTGTGTCTCTCTTGTCTGTACTTTGGTCTAGAGTTTGTTTTCTCAGTTTCAGAGTCCGTAAAAAGCTTTGATCCAGAATGGGAGAGACATAAATCAGTCAGTCAACAGGCACTTATTCAGAATTTACTACCCTGGACAAGTCACTTAACCTTGTTTGCCTCAGTTTCCTCATTTGTAAAATGAGCTAGAGAAGGAAATCTTTGCCAAAAAAACCAAATGGGGCCATGAAAAATAAGATATGACTGAACAACAACAACTAAGGTATAAAAAATGGTTTAAACAGGTTTTTCTCATTTGACTCTCACAGCAACCTTGTTGTACTATCCTCATATTACCGGTGAGGAAACTGAGGCTCAGAAAAATGGGATGACTTGCCAATTCAGAGAATTGACAACTTTCCTTCCTGTTTTTATTATGTATGATGGCTGGGCCTGAAAAAAACATAGAATTCCTTGCCCAAAGTGGACCAGCGGGATCAGAGCACTCGCCTCTGACACTACCTGTGTGGTCTTGACCACTTCCTTTTCCATGAGCTTCATGTCACATGAACTTTAATGCTTTGATCATCCCTGACCCCTGCAAGTCAGTTTCCTGACCAGAGTTAAGATTATTGTAAAAATTGGGGTGGCTAGGTACTGCAGTGAGTAGAGCGTTGGTCTTGGAGTCAGAAGGACCTGTGTTCGGTTTTGGCCTCAGACACTTAACGAACACACAAACAAAAACCTAGCCGTGTGACCTTGGGCGAGTTACTTAACCCCAATTGCCCTCCAAAAAGCAAAAAAAAAACCCCAAAAAAACAACAACAAAAAAGATTATTGTAAAAATCAAACTATGCAGCCAGGATTCATCTTTAAAGGCAGGTGGAATATATGATGTGATATGATTTGAGAGGCTCTGGAAAATGCCATCAACCCCTCATAACACCTTCCTCCTTCCACAAACAAAATCGAATGTTGTCAGGATTCATATAATGTTGCTATTTCACCATTAGAGATTTGTTTCTTTGGCTTAACACATTGTTCCCTCTTAAAATACAGCTGCTACTAGGAGTTTTAACACATTAACTTCTGTTGGCTCTTAAATCCTTAGAGTGTGTTTGCTGCTTAGTCACTTTCTAATCTTATCAATGAACTGAAAGCAGCTCCTTACATAATAGAAGAAACAAAAAAATTTTTTAATGGTAGGCAAAGGGTAATGCGTGTTAAACAAGGCAGGGAGCGCTATCTGGGAAAGGGACACTGGGGAGGGCTACTAAGCAGTGACTATGAAGGCACTAGGGAGCCTGGGGGAGAAGGAGCTCCAACATGGAGTAGAGAGGCTCACTTAAAAGGGAGGCACATACTACCACAGACAACGCTTATTGATTTCATAATTTTGTCTGGAGGCTACTAGCTCTTGAGAGAAGCAGCTTGGCTCTTGCCCATCTCAGAGGTAATAAGAGCTCACATTTACATAATATTTTAGAGTTGGCCAAAAACTTTCTTCACAAATATCCTGTGAGGTAAATGGGCAAATAGTATTATTCCCATTTTACAGATATGAAAAACTGAGGATTAAAGAGGTACAGTGTGGGGTGGAGCCAAGATGGCAGCATAGAAGTGGGAAAACTCCATATGACCCCTCCATAACCACCTCAAATTCCTATAAAAATGACTCTAAACAAACTTTAGGGCTACAGAACCCACAAAGTGACAGAGAGAAACAAACCTGCTGAAGACAGCCCAGCAGGCCAGCAGGGAGGGTCCATGCAGTGCTCTGGGAGAAGAGCCCAGTCCCACATGAGCCCACAGTTTTATCCTCAGGGTACCCCAACCAGCTGCAGCTAGAGGGATTTTGGAAGAGTGGATCACCAGCAGCTGTGGCAGTTTCCAGAATTATCAACCCATAAATGCCAAAGATAAAGTGAGAATTCAGTGTGGACTTTGTGGAAACAGGGTGTCTAGGAGTGCAGTCCAGCCTCTGTCCCCCAAAGGAGAAGTGGCTAAGGCACGGTGGCCGCCTGCAGCATGGCTGCTTCAGAGCTCCTGGCCTGTAGATTGTAGGGGGACCAAGTTACCAGTCTGAAGGGTAATTGCTCTTCCTTTAACCTGCTTGGATCTGGATTGCTGCCTAGGGTGGAGATTCTGGGGTACATGACCAGTGTGCCAAAGCTGGTGGAGGCTTCTGAGAGGGCATCCATAGTTCCAGCAGATGTGAAAACCCCAGCAATTTGGGACAAAGCTCTCCTCTCTGGAAGCAGAGTTCTATTGTGGCAAAAAGCTCAAAAGTCAAGTAATTGAGTGGCAACATGAGCAAGCAAAGGAAGAAATGCAAGCACAGAAATCAGACTTTGGATTTCTTTTGGGGGGACAAAAAGGATCAAAGCATGGAACAGCAGGAAGACAATGAAGTCAGAACTCCTGCACCAAAAGCTTCCAAGAAAAATATGAATCAGTTACAGGCCATAGAAGAGCTTAAGAAGGATTTTGAAAACCAAATAAGAAAAGTAGAGGAATATTTGGGAAGAGAAATGAGAATGATGCAAGAAAATCATGAAAAGAGAGTCAACAACCTGACTAAAGAAAATAACACCTTAAAAAAAAAGACTAACTCAAATGACAAAAGAGGCTCAAAAAGGCAATGAGGAGAAGAATGCCTTAAAAAGCTGAATTTGCCCGATGGAAAAAGAATCCCAAAAGCTCACTGAAGAGAATAATTCCTTCAGAATTAGATTGGAGCAATCGGAAGCTAGTGACTTTATGAGAAATCAAGATGCTGTTAAGCAGATCCAAACAAATGAAAGAATAGAAGGCAATGTGAAATATCTCATGGGAAAAACCACTGACCTGGAAAATAGATCCAGGAGAGATAATTTAAAAATTATTGGACTACCTGAAAGTCATGATAAAAAAAAAGAACCTAGAAATCATCCTTCAAGAAATTCTCAAGGAAAAATGCCCTGATGTTATAGAACCAGAGGGCAAAATAGAGGTTGAAAGAATTCACTTATTACCTCTTGAAAAAGATCCCGAAAAGAAAACTCCCAGGAATATTATAGCCAGGTTCCAGAATTCCCAGATCAAAGAGAAAATATAACAAGCAGCCAAGAAGAAACAATTTGAATATTGTGGAAACACAATCAGAATAGCACAGGACCTGGCAGCTTCTACACTGAGGGACTGAAGGGCATGGAATATGATATTCCAGAGGTCAAAGGAGCTGGGGCTAAAACCAAGAATCTCCATACAGCAAAACTGAGTATTATGTCTCAGGGGAAAATATGGTCATTCAATGAAATAGAGAACTTTCAAGCATTCCTGATGAAAAAACCAGAGTTAAATAGAAAATTTGACATTCAGATACAAGAAGCAAGAGAAGCATGAGAAGGTAAACAGGGAAAAGAAATCATAAGGAACTTAAAGAGATACAGTGTGTCGCTTATAATTGTTGTTCAGCCATTTTCAGTTGTGTCTTCCTTTTCATGACCCCATTTGGGGTTTTCTAGGCAAAGACACTGGAGTGATTTGCCATTTCCTTCTCCAGTTCATTTTGCAGATGAGGAAACTGAGGCAAACAGGGGTAAGTGACTTGCTCAAGGTCACATAGCTAGTAAGTATCCAAGGCCAGATTTGAATTCTGGAGCATGAGTCTTCCTGAATATAGGCCCAGCATTCTATCCACTGCTCACCTAACTGCCCAGTTGCCTGTAATAGCAGATGACTACATGGCAGGGACAAGGACTTAAATCTTTTACCTCTAAGACAAATACTCTTTTCCCCACACCACAAGCTCCATAGATTAGAAGGCACTGAGACAAATGATGGAAGCCATAGAACCCAGTGGCTTTGGAATCAGAGGACCTGGTTCCTAATCTTGGCTCTATTACTTATACCCTGCATGATATTGTGCAAATAACTCAATCTCTCTGATTTTTGGTCTTTTTTTTTTGGAGGGGGGAGGGCAGGGCAATTGGGGTTAAGTGACCTGTCCAAGGTCACATAGCTAGTAACTGTTAAGTGTCTGAGACCAGATTTGAACTCAGGTCCTCCTGACTCCAGGGCTGGTGTTCTATTCACTGTGTGACTTAACCACAATCATTTTTGGTCTTTATAAATACTCATTTATAAAATATCACTTCCAGTTCTAATTCTATGACTCTATGTACATCAAGATAATTCCAAAACATATCTCCTCCTGGGTCCCAGTCTACTCTAGTCAGTATTATTCCCAGTGCTACCAATTGCCTTGGGTCTCAAAATTCCCAGTGGGGGGAGAAAAGAGGAGGTGGTGCTGCCTGTGCTAGGCAATGACTCAAAGAAGGTGAAGGTAGGAGAGGGGATTAAGAAGTCTCTGCCAAATGCTGCTAACAAACACTGAGGCTCACATGGCTGCAATCAGCCTGCAGCTCTCCCAGCCCCAAGGGAAAGTGAATAGTCTTCAAACCCATCTAATCCACTCCTACCCAACCCCAAGGCAAAGTGAATGATCCTTGAATCCATATACCTCATTCTCACCCCAGGCTGCTCTTTGTAGAGGGGCTTTTTTTCCTCCTTTCATGTTGTCCTTTATGTCCTTATAAAACAGATTTCATCTATGTCAAAAAGTGGGATTTTTTTTTAATCCAGTCTTTGAGGCTTCTCCTCTCAGCAAGGTCTCACTTTGGGTATTGATATCATCCTACTGAGTTTAAATCTGACCTCACACAGAGTTCAAATCCAACCTCAGACACTTACTAGCTTGGTGACCCTAAGCAAGTCACTTAACACTGTTTGCCTCAGTTTTCTCATCTGTAAAGTAGCTAGAGAAGGAAATGGCAAGCTAAACCAGAATCTCTGCCAATAAAACCTCCAGAATGGCTGAACAAGTTGTGGTATATGAATGTAATGGGATACTATTGTGCTATGAAAAATGATGAGCAGGTGGACTTCAGAAAACCTGGAAAGACTTATATGAACTGATGCTGAGTGAAGGGAGCAGAACCAGGAGAATGTTGTGCGCAGTCACAGCCACATTGTGCAATGACTAATTGGTAGACTTGGCTCTTCTCAGCAATGCAAGGTTCTAAGACAACTCCAAAAGTCTTATGATGGAAAATGCTATTTACATCCAGAGGAAGAATTATGGAGTCTGAATACAGATTGAAGCACACTACTTGCTCTCGCTTTTTTTCTTTTGTTTTGTTTTGTTTCTGATTTCCCATGGTTCATTCCATTGGTTCTAATTCTTCTTTACAACATGACCAATGTGAAAATATCTTTAATGTGAATGTATATGTAGAGCCTATATCAGATTGCACACTGTCTCAGGGAGGGGGAAGGGAGAGAGGAGGAGAAAATTTAACACTCAAAAGCTTGTGGAACTGAATGTTGTAAACTAAAAATGGATTAATTAATTTAAAAAATTTAAAGAAAACCCTCACTGGGGTCACATACATAACAAAAATACAACTGAACATCACCCTATTGTAATCAGAAGTGCCAGGGGGTCTTGTTTCTCCTACTGATGTCTAGTTGGTAGGCAGACTACAGGTGGACTGCACCTCTGTGTATGAGAGCAGAGTCCCTGTGACAAGCCAAGAACCTGTCCAGCAGCTACAATTTTTTAATCCTGAAGGCTCACTGTCTTTGTGATGATGAATAAATTATAATTCCAATATTTCTAGTCCTCTTAGATTGAGCTTTTGATATTTTTTGTGTCATAGATTCCTATATCAGTCTGGTAGAGCCTATGGACCCTTATCAGAACACGGTTTTTAAATGCATAAAATAAAATACATAGGTAGACAAAGAAAACATAAGAAATACTAATTAAATATCAAATTGGAAATCCTGGAAATCAAAGGAGAGATTAATAAAATTAGAAGCAAGAAAATCTTTGAACTAATAAATAAAACTAGGACCTGGTTTTATCAGGAAAAAATAAACAGATTTTTTGTTAATTTTGTTAAACTGATTAACCATTGGTTAATTTGATTTAAAAAAGAAGAAAACCAAATTATGAGTATCAAAAATGAAAAGGGTGAATTCACCCCCAAGAAAGGTAAAATTAAAGCAAGGAGCTATTTTGACCAATTATATGCCAATAAATCTAACAATCTAAGTGAAATATATGAATATTTATAAAAATATAAATTGCCCAGATGAATAGAAGAAGTAGAATGCTTAAATAATCCTATCCTAGAAAAAAAAAAGTTGAACAAGCCATAAATGAGTTTCCTAAGAAAAAATCCCTGGGGCCAGATGGATTCACAAGCAAATTCTACCAAACATTTAGAGAACAATTATTCCAGTACTATATAAACTATTTGGAAAAGCAGGCAAAGAAGGAGTCCTACCAAATTCATTTTATGACACAAATATTGTGCTGATACCTAAACCAAGAAGAGCAAAAAAGAAAAAGAAAACTATAGAGCAATTTCCTTAATAAATATTTGTGCAAAAATTTTAAATAAAATACTAGCAAGGTGAACTACAGCAATTTATCACAAAAATCATACATTATGACCGGATGGGATTTATAACAGGAATGCAGGGTTGGTTCAATATTAGGAAAATTATCAGCATAATTGACCATATCATTAACAAAAACAATAAAAATATATAATAATATCAATAGATGCAGAAAAAGCTTTTGACAAAATACAGCACCTATTCCTATTAAAAACACTAGAAAACATAGGAATAAATGGAGCTATCCTTACAGTGATAAGTAGTATTTATCTAAAACCATTAGCAACCATTATCTGTAACAAGGATAAGCACTAAGCCTTCCTAATAAGCTCAGAGGGCAAACAAGAATGCCCAGTATCTCCACTATTATTCAATATTGTACTAAAAGTGCTAACTATAGCAATAAGAGAAAAAGAACTTGAAGGAATAAAAATAGGTAATAAGGAAACAAAACAATCCCTCTTAGCTGATGTTATGATGGTATACTTAAAGAACCCTAGAGAATCAACTAAAAACTAATTGGAATAGTTAACAACTTCAGCAAAATTGCTGAATGTAAAATAAACCCACATAAATCATTGACATTTCTATATATTACCAGCAAAGTTCAGCAGCACAAGATGGAAGAGAAGCTCCATTTTAAAAAACTGCAGACAATATAAAATACCTGAAAATCTACCTCTCAAGACAAACCCAGGAACTATGTGAACAGAATTACAAAAAACTTTTCACAGAAATAGTCAGATCTAAACAATCAGGGAAATATTAATTGCTCATGGGTAGGACAAACCAATATAATAAAAATGATAATTCTACCTAAATTAATTTAGTTATTCAGTGCCATATTAAACTGCCAAAAAGTATTTTATAGAGTTAGAAAAAATAGTAACAAAATTAATCTGGAAGAACAAAAAGTCAAGAATATCAAGATAATCAATGAAAACACTTGTAAAGGAAGGTAACCTAATAATAACAGATCTCAAGCTCTATTACAAAGCAGTAATCATCAAAACAATTTGGTACTGGCTAAGAAATAGAGTGGTGGATTAGTGGAATAGATTAGGTATGCAATATAATAAATGGCAATAGAAGTACAATAGTAGTAAATGACTATATTAATCTAGTGTTTGACAAATGCAAAGATCTAAGCTTGGACAAGAATTCACTATTTGACAAAAATTGCTGGGAAAACTGGAAAGCAGTTTGGGAAAAACTAGGTATAGACTGATATCTGACACCATACACCAAAATAAAGTCAAAACAGATTTAGACATAAAAGATGATTTCATAAGCAACTTAGGGGTGCATAGAAAATTTTATCTGTCAAATCTATGGAGAAGGGAAGAATTTATGACAAAAGAAGAGATGGAGAGCACTGTAGGATGTGAAATGGATGATTTTGATTACATTAAACTAAAAAGGGGTTTGCACAAACAAAACCAATGCAGCCAAGATTAGAAGAAAAGCAGGAACCTGTAGGAAAAATTTACTGAATGCTTCTCTGACATGGGCCTCATTTCTCAAATATATAAAGAACTATGTCAAATTTATAAAAAAAACATAAGTTATTGCCCAAATGATAGTCAAAGGATATGAACAGAAAGTTTTCAGAAGAAGAAATTAAACTATCTATAGTCATATAAAATGCTCTAAATCACCATTGATTAGAGAAATGCAAATTAAAACAACTCTGAGGTATCACCACCTCACACCTATCAGGGCTGACTAATATGACAGAAAAAGAAAGTGACAAATGCTGGAGGAAGTATGGGAGAATTGGGACACTAATGCGTTGTTGGAGTTTTGAAGTGATCCAACATTCTGAAGAGCAATTTGGAACTAAACCCAAAAGACTATAAAACCCTGCATACCCTTTGACCCAGCAATACTACTACTGGGTCTGTATCCCAAAGAGATAAAAGGAAAAGGAAAATTACCTATATGTACAAAAATATTTATAGCAGCTATTTTTGTGGTGGCAAAAAACTGGAAAATGAGGGGATGTACATTAATTGGAGAATGGCTGAACAAGTTGTGGTAGAGGATTGTGATGGAATACTATTATGCTATGAGAAATGATGGGCAGAATGGTTTCAGAAAAACTTGGGAAGACTTTGATGCACTGATCCAAAGGGAAATGAGCAGAACCAAAGGAACATTTTACATAGTAACAGCGATATTGTACAATGGTCTATTGTGAATGACTTAGCTATTCTGAGCCATACATGATCCAAGACAATGTCAAAGAACACGTGATGAAAAATGCTATCCACCTCCACAGAAAAAAAGAAATGATGGAGTCTGAATGTAGATCAAAGCATACTTTTTTAAAATTTATTTTTCTTGTTTTGTGGTAGGGAGGGGTCTGTGTTTTCTTTCACAACATGGGTGATATGGAAATATATTTTGCAGGACTTCACATGTATAATATATGTAAAATTGCTTTCCTTCTTAAGGAGGGGGCAGAGAAGAAAGGGAGGGAGAAAATTTGCAATTCAAAATTTTTAGAATCTAAGTTAACATTTTTTTACATGAAACTGAGAAAAAATAAAGAGGAAAAAGTTCATATTCCCCAAGTTAAGAATCCTTATTTTTTACTGATCTTGGGGCCATGACCTTCCATCCTGGGGGTCTTGGAATGAGATAAGTAACTTGTTTGGGCCATGGATAATTGTAGTACTTGCTACTGAAGTATTTCTTTGATATTAGTATGTATTTTTCCTAATCTAATTAATCTGTTTGACATTTAGGTTTGAATGACTGAAACACACTGGATCTGGGAGAAATAGGAGTGGCCAGTGGATTGGGGCCTAGAGCTAATAAATGACAAGTCATGATTGACAAATAGTCCTAGATAAAGACCCTGAAATATAATAATGAGCAACAACATGCTGGGTCGTTGACAGTCGTTTTTCCCAATTCTTGTTGCAAACAGGGGTAGGGAAAAGACCCCTATCAAAAAATGGGCGACACCTTTAACTATTATAACCCATGGGAAGGCATATTGAAAAGTGAAAAGCACCATCCAAATCAAGCAATTGTTTTTAATAACAATAATTCAGCCTGGTGGGAGCTGCCACCCCAAGCCACAGGGCTCTTCCACAATCAATAAGGAAACCGAAGAGCAACCCAAAGTAACCTGCCCCACTCCATTGGAGCTAACGGGGCTCTCTTTTTTAGTGTGTCTGCATGTCATATATAGGAACGAAAATCTATTTGGATACAACAGGCAATGTGGGGGTCTGAGCTGTCGGAAACTCAAGCGCCTGGAAATAAATGATCTCTAAGTGCCCTGGTGCGTGGGGGAGGAGGAGGAACACTGTGGCTGAGCCTCGTGAGCCCTCTGCTCGGTCCCTCTCTGCCTCCGCCAGTTTCCACTGCGCAATGCACAGCAATCCACCACTGTAATAACGGGTATTTTGGCAGCTGACGCCCCTGTAATCGAACCGTGCCTGTCAGGGAAATTTGTAGCTATTTGCTTCATAGGGTTTCTTCATTCCACTCAGCAACTGTCAGCCTGAACTCTATAGTTATTGATGATAGGTGCTAATCACGCTGCGGATTCTCTACATAAATCGACAGGCAGGGGAGAATCAAGTTTCTTCACACTGAGGTCACCCTTCCTCCTCTGCGTCTGGGGATGACAGAGAAACGCAATCTCAATTCTCACTATTAATAAACCCCGGAGGAGTGTCGGGGTTAACATTTTAAACACAGCTTTCATGTCTTAAACCCATCTAGAGTGAGGCAGAGAGTCACATACACAACTAGGTATTTATATCTCCCATCCAAGCCCCCACACTGGGTGGGGGAGTGGGGGAGGAGAAACTTGAAGCCTTTCCCAAGACTGTGCTGTCCAGCCTGATAAAAATAATAACTGACATTTATACAGCACTCTCAAGTTTGCAAAGCTCTTGACATGTTATCTCATTGAAGCTTTACAACAAAGCTGTGAGGAGGCTTCTAAAGGAATCATTATTCCCATTTGACAGAAGAGGAAATTGAAGCTCAGAGGAGTAAAGTAATTGATTGATTTATGGTCCCCAGCAGATTTTGAACCCAAGCCTCCCTGACTCAATGTCTATTACTCTATCCCTCATACCACACTTAGTAGAATAGGCTTTTTTGGAGAATGTCCATAAAACAATATCCAATATACAAGTGAGGTGTTTTTTTTTTTTAAGCCAATTAACTAATCAATAAAGCTTTTCCTGAGTGCTCACAATTGGCCCAACCCTGTTCTTAGCACTGTAATGGGCAGGGGTAATCCTTGTCCTTAAGGAACCTCCAATCTAATCTAGAAAACAAGAGGAGGGCGATGCAATGTTAATAGAGGGGAGCACGAGACCTGTAGTGTGACGTCCTGGGTTGCAATCCTGTTTCTGTTGCTTCTCTAGCATAACCTTGACAAGCCACTTAACTTTCCAGACCTCAGTTTCCTCATCTGTAAAATGAGATTAGACTAAGTGGTATCAAAAAATCCTGCCCAACTCTAAGTTCTGTGGCCCTATGACTAACAAACATGAAGTAAGAGACTAATGCAAGATGGGTTATAGCCATGCATGCTACAACCTCAAATATGGCAGGAATTCAGGAGATAACCTCTTAGTTCCCTTCCAGTACACAAAGTTATGAGTTTCTGTGACATCAGTGAGGACTCCAGGAATCAAGGAGAGCTTCCTAGAGGAAACAGCCTTTGAAGGATGGCAGGATTTATGTAAATAACAAGTCTTCCATATGCCCATTGAGCATCTGGAGTTGTTTCACATTGAAAATTCAGTTCTTTTCCTTTTCAAGGGAAATAACAGTTATTGATGTAAGATTAAAGTTCAGGAGACACAACTAGGCTTGATATATAGATATGGATGTTATCTGTCTAGAGACAATGGTTGGCCCCACAAGAGCTGATGAGACCACAAAGAGAGAGAACATATTTGTTCATAGATCTTAGGTTTAGTGTGCCTAGAGAATGCTGGCGCCCCCATCCTGTGCTTTATGAAGGCAGATGAGAAATAGTATAGAGTAAGAAGAGGAGAGGGTCCAGAGCAGACCCACAGCGTTACAACCCCATAGAAAACAGAGTTTAGATGGTGATCCAGCAAAGTAGAATGAAAAGGAGCAAATGAAAAAAAAAAGGAGAATCAAGACAGAAAGAGAGAGAGAGCAGTGGCAAGAAAACACAGGGATGCTAGAGTAGCCACAAGGAGGGGGCAGTTAATAACATTGAAGTTTGCAGAGAAGGCAAGAAGGATGAGAATTGAGAAAAGTCCATAAGATTTGCCAAGTAAGAGATCACTGATGATCTTGAAGAGAATGCTTGCAGTTGAGTGATGAGGTTCAAAACAAGATTACAAAGGGTTAAGAAATGTGTGAGGAGACAGGAAGAAAGCAGAAGTCAGAGGCACAAATAACTATTTCTCAGTATTGTTCTAAAAGAGAGAATAGCTATAGGACAATAGCTACAGATGAGGGGATGGTTCGATGAACCATCGATTTTTTCAAGGATAAGGAAGACTTGGACTTGTTTGTAGGGAACAGGGAAGGAACTAATAGATAGGGAAAGAATGAAAATGAGATTGGAAGAGAGAAAGGAGACAAGAGGGATGAGAGAGAGAGAAAAGGAGGAAGCAGGAAGGGAGGGAGGGAGGAAAAGAAGGAGAAAAAGAGAGGAAGAAAAAGGAAGAGGGAGAGAGGAGGAGAAAGGTGAAAAAGAGAGGGGCAGGAGGAGAAGGGAAAGAAGCAAGGTGGGAGAGGTGGGGTGGTTATGGGATCAAGATGCCAAGGAACCAAATGAGTTGAAAAATCAATAGGGGAGCTTGCCTTTGAGAGGAGAAACTGAAGCAAAACACAGAAAAAAATGGAAGATGATGTCAATGGATTATAGAATGTAGAATTGATGAGGAAAGGAAACTCTTGGCAAATAGCTCTATTTTCTCGGTAGAGTATGTGAAGCAAGGTTCTCTACTCAGAGAGAGAAGCAGAAGAAGGATCGTGGAAAACTTGAGAAGAGCAGGGAAAGGATTTGGAATAGAAGCTATATGGCAAAACTTCTACCATAGTTCTACTGTCTGGGGCCAAGCAGTACAAGTGTAATCCCTTTTCCCCACTATGGGCACAGTAGATAAAGGACTGGACCTGGAGTCAGGAAGACCCAAGTTCAAATCTTGCCTCAGACATTTCCTAGCTATGTGATCTGGGATTTCATAGCTATAGGGAATTCTGAGATGAAGAAATCCATTCTACCAGTACAGGTTGGCACCTTCTCTGCAACTTCACAGTTTGAGAGAATTGCCTAGGGTAGTCAAACTCAAATGGAAACCTGTCTGAGAGGGAACGTATTGATTTAGAAAACCACATACTATTTATGTTTTATCATATTTTGTTTCTTTTGTTAAGTATTTCACATTTACATTTTAATCTGATTCACACCGGAGGGGAGATGAGGAAAACTGCTCTTTTTGGCATGAGTCTGACCTTGAAGGTGGCAGAAATGACACAAGTCTTAGGAGGAAGTAACCACTTAAACTTAGAGTGAATGATAAATAGAGAAAGAGAGAGAATGCTAGAGATATTCTCATATAAGACTCAGATTTTAAAGAAAACCTTTTTTTTTTTAAGAATTCAGAAGGATAGATGGGATTACATGGCCTAAATTGTACTAAGGATGTCAGCCTAAGATGACCAAGATACTACTATCAAGAATACAATTCCCTGGAAACAAATTATTTTGACGGGGAAGAGAGGGGAGAGCTGTTTAAACATATAAATGCAGATGCTCAAAGAATTTAGCAGCTAGCTTAGATTAAAAAAAAACCTGTGAAGAGGATGGGGGCAAAGAAAAGTAGCTGAGGACGAACACAAGAGTACAATGGCCATATAAGAATAAAGATAGGAGAGGAAGTTGGGTGGTGCAGTGGTTAGACAACAAGTCATGAGGAGCTGAGTTGAAATCCAGCCTCAGACACCTGACACTTATTAGCTGTGTGAACCTGAGCAAGTCACTTAACTCTGATTGTCCTCCAAAACAAAAATAAATAAAGTCAGGGACATTCAAACTCAGAATGAACAGAAGCTGTTAATGAATGATAAGGAAAACAAACAGCTTTAAAAAAAAATAAGACTCAGAACTGCTGAAGATATTTTTGAGACCATATAGTCTAATTCTCTCATTTTGCAGATAAAATTGAAATGGAGAACAGATAGGGGACTATTCTAACGTTCCACACAAGATCTGGACCCACGTTATCTAACTCCAGAATCAAATTCTTTCTACTCAGCCACAATGTTTTGTTCTAGTTATAGTGGAGGAAAAAAAACATCAGAGACAAGCTAGGACTTGGATAGATGGTGGGTGGAATGATGATTACAGATAACGAAGAAAAGACAGAGTTACTGAATTCTTCCTTTGGTTCTCTTTTTTCTGTCAGGGAGAATGTTCTAGAAAGGATGACTGACAAGAAATAGAAACCCAAAGAAAATGTGGAGCTAGAAAGAAACCTCATAACTGCCTTCAATGAATTCAGTTCATTAGACCAGGAGAAACTATGTCCCAAGATAGTGAAAGGACCTACGGATATGATTGCTAAGCTGCTGTCAAAAGATTTTTGAAAAATTGGGGGAGAGAGGTGACCCACAGGAATGTAGATGAACAAACGTCCTGAATTTCAAAAAGATGAAGAAAGCTGATTTTCTCAATTCTGGACTAGCAAGTTTGATTTCAGTTATTGGCAAGAGTCTAGGTCCTAGGATGTATTAGGAAAGGTTTGGGAGTACCTAAAAATGACAGTGGTGATCACAAGAAGCAATATGGGTTCACCAAGAGCAGATTAAGTCAAACTAATCTTGTTTCCCTTTTTGGGTCAGGGTATTGAATCAAGAGAACAGGGGAATGTCATAGACATATTAGACTTGACTTTTAGCAAAGTATTTAAAAAGGCCTCTCATGATATTTTTGGAGATGAAATAAACAGATATGGCTTGAACAATTCAATAATTGGGTAATTTGGAACTAGTTGAATGAGCAGATGAAAAGAATAGTAATTGATGGATTGATGGGTGAAACTGTACATAGCAATCTGCAACACACAAAAATAAGAAAGGGGACTTTGAAGACAAATGACTTTATCCTTTCCAAATAGCCTCCTTCGGTAAGAGCAGAACAACATCAAGAAAGGCTTTGGTTAAAGACTGAAACGGGGCTAAGAAGTCTTGAAAGCATCTTAGACACCCAAAATGCTAGAATTAAAAGATTTCTTTAAGGTCATCATGCTAATGAGAACTCACTTCTCCAGGGCTTAAAGCAGATCTGGAACAGTACTCCTATAATATAGGAAGAGCAAATAATCCTAGCCCAACGAGAGAGAAATTAAATGACTTGCCCCTAGTCTCATAGCTAGTAAGTATCTGAGCCAGTATCATCTAGCCTAATTCCCTCCTTTTACAGAAGAGGAAACTGAGGCTAGAATTGTCCAAGCCCACACCACTATTAAGTGGAAAAGATGGGAGTTAAGCCCTTTGAATCTCAGTCAAGCACTCTTACCACTTTATCACATGGTCTCCATGTTGCTATAGGAGATTTAAAAATATGGACCCTGCTCTCAGAAAGTTTGAATTACTTGTGGATATGTGCTCCAACCAAGCTAAACTAGAAGTAAGATCTTTCCACTGACCTGGCCATCCCAGAGGCAGGTGGGTGGATAGAATATCAGGCCTGGAGTGAAGAAGATCTGAGTTCAAATCAGGCCTTAGACACTTATTAGCTTTGGGACTCTGGGCAAGTCACTCAACCTCTGCCTGCCTCAGTTTCTTCACCTAATAATAATAGCACCTAAATTTCAGGATTGTTGAGGATGAAACGAGAGAGTATTTGTAAAGCACTTAGCACAGTGTCTGACACATAGTAGGCAGTATATAAATGCTTATTCCAGAACCCTGTCCTTCAAAGCTCATGTGAATACTGCTTCCTCCCTTTGCTGGTACCAACCTTCATCTTTAGACCTCACATGGTATTTCTTTTGCATCTCTCTAATTTGCTTACCATGTTTTAATGTTGTATTTTATAGTTATCTGGGTCTATTTTCTGTTTCCATTAGACTATAAACTCTTTGAGGGCAGAGACTAGTATCTTGTGCAAGTTTTGTATCTCTTGTAATGCTTAGTATAGAGCCATGTGTAGAGTAGGAACTAGCACACAATTTAATTTTTCTCTGATTATTTTATATGTGGTAATTTTGTCAGTTCAACTGAGAAAACATTAGGTACCTACTATATGCAGATCCAGTCTCCATATCTTTTCACAGGCTGTCTCCCAGCCTAAGAATACATTCCATCTTCTCTGCCCTTAGAATATCTTTGGTTGAACAACAAAAGGACATGTCATTTCAGTCATGTCTTACTCTTCATGACCCCATTTGGGGTTTTCTTGGCATATATGTATGGGGAAACTGACGCAAACAAGGTTAAGGGGCTTTTCCAGAGTCACACAGCGTGTAAGTATCTGAGACTGGATTTGTGCTCAGGAAGATGAGTCTTTCTGAGTCCAGGCCTACTCACTACTCTCCTTCAAAACTCAGTTCCAGTGCCACATGAGACTTTCCCACATAAGACTCTCTACATGAGACTCTCCCAGAATTCCCTCAGCTGCTAGTTCATCCTCCCACCAAAAGTACACATTTATTTTTGTATAAACATATATGTCCATGCTCTCTCCCCCAACAGAATGTAAGATCCTCAAGGGTAGGAACTGTTTCATTTTTGCTGTTGTGTCTTCATCATACAGTGCAGTACTTAGTATGCTTGATAATGATGCAGAGTGGAACCATTATTTCATTGCTATTGGAAATTCCCAAGTGAGAAAACTTCTTTCACCAATCCAAGTTGGCATCCTCTCTTCAATTTCTAGCTTTTCAGAGTGTCTGCAGGACTAAGAGATAAAATTACTTGCCCAGGGACACAAAGAGTGTATGTAGGCTCTCCAAATGCTCCATACTGCCTCTCACTTAATAAATGTCGATTGCAAATCGAAGCATTGAGAAACATGCAAATTTTAAGTAAGACCCAGTCCCTAAATTGTCTGGTGGGGAGCCAGGATGCAGACCCGTGTAAGTATTTTTGTTGTTACCATTCAGTTGTGTCCAACTCTTAGTGACTCCATTTGAGGTTTTGGCAAAGATATGCAGTGGTTTGTCATTTCCTTCTCCAGCTCACTTTATAGATGAGGAAACTAAGGCAGACAAGGTTAAGTGACTTGCCCAGGGTCACACACCTAATAAGTTTCTGAGGCTAGATTCCTGAATCCAGGGCTGGCCCTCTATCCACTGAGCCATCTAGCTGTCCCTACATGTAAGTACAAAAGACCATACCACATAAGTGCATTAGAGGAGCAAACCTCAGCCATGTAAGACCTGAGGGGGTTTTTGTGTTTGTCCTTCATTTTCTATTTTGCCATCTTGACTCCGCCACTTGTCCTTCATTTTTGAAGAGGACCACGCCATCAGGGAATGCCTTGAGGAACCATAGGAGATTTGGGAAGCACTATAGCGATGGTGGAAAACACAAGCAAAAGACACAGGAATGAACATGATAGTTTGTCCACAATTTTACACACTGGCACAACTCGGCAGCTCTCCTGACTCAGGATGGAGGAATGGAGGAGTCTCTGTCCCAAAGAGATAGATGGACAAATCTATGTCTAAAGAAGCTGGTCTGAGGGTCTCTAATTGCTCCTGGTGTATCACATGGAAATTCAATTAACTCCTACCTAAAGGATGGCATGGTATATGATGAGAAAGACAGTAAATTGAGAGCCTGGGACCTAAATCCAGCTCTGCTAATACCCTCTCTATCACCTTAAGCAAATTGCTCCTCTCTAAATCTCAGTTCTGTCAACTGTCAAATGCACAGGATTGAACTTGGCATTCCTTCAGGCCCCTTCTAGCTTGAATGCCAAAGCAGGAGAGAAGGCACTTTCCCTGCCCACCCTTCACCTCATAGTCGGCTTCAGCCTGTCAATAGTTCTCCTTGAGGTACGTTCCATTATTGAAATAGAAGCTCCACTCCCAGATGAAGATTAATTATTGAACAACACAGTGCTTGATAACATATTGATGGGTTTTTCCGGAGCTTCTGTGTTTCTTCAGGCCACAGTGCCCACATATTCTTCTTAGAGTGCTGGTGGAAGGCATGGGGGAGGGTGGAGATGGAGGGGGATTCAGAAGAAACTACTGATGCCTTCCCCAACCTTCCTGAATCCTTCCTTTTCTCACTAGCAGGCACGCAGACTAGGAGACAAGGTCATTCTGGTAGAGCCCTAGGATTTTTCAAAGGGTTTTTATAATCATCTCATCACTGAATACCTCTAAATATCCCTGAGATGGAACCAGTCCAGAAATTATCTCTGTTTTACAGGGTGAAAATGAGACCTGAAGGAGTTAAGATCCATTCAATGGTCCATTCAACACATTTATTGAGTGTTTATTATATGAAAGACACTCTCTTAGAGTCTGTGGGGGATACAAAGAAGTATGAGAGCTAGTCCCTGCCCTCAAGTGGCTTATAGTCTAGTTGTGGAAGTACAAATAATAGAACAATGTCTCACACTTGAGAGTTGAACATGGTGGTAGACAAATGGAGTCAAGAAGACTTTAGTTCTAGTTTCTTATTTGATCGTCACAATTATTCTTTGTGGTAGGTAGGATGAATTTTGATTTTTTTTTTTTGATGGAGGGGAGGTCAGGGGAAATGGGGGGAGAAATGGTGGACTTTTCATTTATTGAGGACTTGTGATTTCAGGCTCCATTAGGAACTTCCAGTAGAAATTTCTTTTCCATGTATTTGGAACTCCCTGTAAGGAAATTCCTCATCTAAAGCAAGGCAGATGGAGGTTAAGTGACTTGCCAGGGTGACATAGCTAGTTAGTGTCTGAGCACAGATTTGAACTCAGGTACTATCTGTCAAATGCAGTGGTTCTCTGGGAGGGAGAAGGTGAGGAGGAGAGATACTAAGGGTAGTATGGTGACATAAATAACAAAAAAGACATCAATAAGAACTTATCTTTAAAAAATTAACTTAGGGCAGAATCTTTTTGATTTAATGCAGTGGAAGGAAATGGATTTCTGTTCACCTAATAAATCCTCCACAAGGACTATCTTTTCTAGTCCAGTTTTCCACGTGGATAAATGCATCCCCTCTAGGGAGGTGGTGCTAAGGAGACCAGAGCATGATCATGTGATCTAACTGGACCAGAAACAATAGGCAGGACTTCTAGAGATGAGTTCTTGACTTTGCCTCTTGTTGTTCTCCTGCCTGTGGGCTGCTGAGGGAGCGCGAGCATGCCATCTCTGTTTCTCATTTTCTTTCTTCCTGGCCTTGTCTGGCTTCCAGGAAAACACCCAGATTCATCAAGAACTTTTAATAGCAATGGAAAAGTTTCCACCCTTCCCTCCCAACCTTCAAATAATACTCCCATTTCCAAGGGCTCCTTATCCTTGCTCCCAAGTCTCACTCCCTAGAATGGAAATGCGTGCCCTGAGTGGCCACAGTGCTCAAAGTTAGTTGTTTAATTAAGATAGAATATCATTAAGACACTCATTCTCTGTTTAGGTTTCTTTTTTTTTTAAACTATTGTTCACTTCAAATTCTATTTGTTTTTGCATACTTAAAATCCCTGTGTATTTAACCAGTCATATATTGAGGCTAGTTTGAATACTAGATGGAGTATTCTGGGTTATGAAAGAATTCATCTGTTTATGACAAACTAATTCTATTTCCCTTTCTGAGCCAATCTTGGTTGTCATATAACATATATGCTGTATCCTCTCCTAGCAGAATGTAAGTTGCTTGAAAACAAGTGTCTTTTTTTTCTTCTTTTGTCTTTGAATCACTACAACCAACCCTTGTATCTTTCACAAAGTAGGGGCTCAGTGACTACTTTTGGAATGGAGGGAGGGGAGACTTGTCAGTGGGACCACCATTTTCCTTGCCTTCCATTCACATTAAACACCTTCCTTCATCCCCAAGGTCACCTAGTTGCCAAGTCCTGCTGATTCTACCTCCGCAAGCTCATTCGTTTCTTTCTTTATCATTCCTATGGCTACCACCCTGTTCAGGCCATCATTACTAGACTATTTCAGTGGCTTCCTAATGGGTCTCCCTGCCTTAGATAGACAGGGAGATAAATAGACAGGCATATAAATAGACAGATAGAGAGATAGATAGATGGATGGATGGATGGATGGATGGATAGATAGATAGATGACAGAGAGGTAGATAGATGTTAGAGAGATAGATGACAGACAGACAGATAGATGATAGATGATAGATAGATAGATAGATAGATAGATAGATAGATAGATAGATAGATAGACACATACATACATATACAGAGCATTTATTGAGCATTTACTATGTGTCAAGAATTGTGCTAAGCAGATGGAAGATTAATACAAGCAAACAAGCTAGTCCCTTCCTTCAAGTAACTTACATTCTAAGGAGGAAAGAACCCAGAAAGGGCAGCTAGAAGGGAGAGGGGAATTGGTGCTGTACAGTAACATGAAGTGGAAATGATCAGGAAGTGGAATGAAGGCAAAAAAAATGCTACCTCTTAGAGCTGAGACCCAGGGACACTGGAAAGGAAATGAGGATAATGGTCAGATAGAGGTGAGAAGCAGTTACAGGATTCTTTTGTTGGTCTATCTAATTCTCTGAAAAAAGTGTTCTTACAGGAATTTTCTCCCACTAAACAGCTGGTCCCCAGTTCTCAAATTCAGGAACTCTTGAACTCCGGGTTACTTAGAAGGTAATTCTCAAGACTAGAAATGCCCATTCTGAGGATGTAGGCTTTGATCTCTGTTCAGAGAAGGAAATAGAAAGGCAGAAAACAATTCCTCCAAATTGGGAAGTTGCCTGGGCAAACACATTGTCGTGTGCTTTCACTAAAGGTGCCATTACTTGGAGCAGCTAGGTGGCACAGTGAATAGAGCACTGGCCCTGGAGTCAGGAGGACCTGGGTTCGGATCCAGCCTCAGACATTTAACACACACACACACACACACACACACACACAAACCTAGCTGTGTGACCTTGGGCAAGTCACTTAACCCCAATTGCCCTCCAAAAAGCAAAAAAAAAAAAAAATTAAATTAAAGGTGCCATTACTGCTAGGAGAAGGGAGAAAGAAGTCCTTTCCTCTCTGGTCTGGAAATGGGACCCAGAACTTTCCTAATCTATTTCCTCTTTGATCCACCCTCCCTGCTACAGCCAGGTTAACATTTTTAATACACAAGCATGTTCACGTTACCAGAAACCTTTAATGGCTCCTAATTGGCTTCTAAATGAAGACCAGACTCCTTAGCCTAGTGTTCAAAGAGCTCTGCAATCCAGCTCCAAGCTGCCAATCCAACTTTCTCTCATACTACCTGTCTTTATATACACGATCCTCTAGTCAAACTAGAGTAATAACCATTTCTCAAACATATCTTATATGTCCTCCAAGAAGGTTCTGCTGATTCAATTCTGAATCCAAGAATGTCACAGCTAAAAGTGGGGGGAGGGGTAGAGATTCTCTGGTCCAACTTCCTCATTTTATAGCTAGAGAAACTGAACCTTAAAGTTGCTTGCTTAAGCTCATACATCTATTAAATGGCAAAGTTATCAGGGAAGCTAGGTGGCACAGTGAATAGAGCATCGGTCCTGGAGTCAGGAGGACCTGAGTTCAAATTCAATACTCAGAAACTTGACACTTTATTAGCTGTGTGACCTTGGACAAGTCACTTAACCCCCATTGCCTTGCCTTCCCTCCTCTAAAAAAAAAATAGCAAAACTGAGACTTGAGCCCAGTGTCCTGACTTCTAGTGTTGTATTGTCCCAGTGGAAGCTCTGTTATTTTCCCCCTGGTCTCTGAAATGGAGCACTTTCTTAAAGGCTTTCAGTCCTTTCCTCCTTTCCACTTGCTCAGACAAAATTTCCTTCAGACTAATCTAAGTGACCATCACTTAGTCTGGCTAGCCTGGTGCCCTGTGAGTTTGGAGGGGCTATGATTATGAAGGAAGCAAGGTTGCCTGACAACAGCTCGGTCATCGGTTGATAACATTGCCCTTCCATCCTACTCCTGATACACATACGACCCATTTCTAGTTTGGGAAATGGGGATAACCAGCAGGGTAGCCTATAGATGTATTTGCCAGGTGACCTCTAGGTAATGGGGCTAAACATAAGTCATAGGTGGCTCTCCCTGCTGGATCTGGGAAAAGGCCATTATTTACTTTTCCCACCTTTAGGAGCTTCTGGGGGAGAAATAATAAATATCATCCCCAAACTGCAGTTTGCCAAGTTCTCTCCCCCTCTATTTTTAAACCCAAGTCAAGCCGGAGGCTGAGTATGTCTGTTCTGTGTTTCTGATTCATTTGCTTTTGACTCATAGAAGCATGAAAGAGTGAGATGATGACCAAGACAAGCATCTGCAGCTCTCTACTTTGAACACATGCTGCCGATGGCTCTCCGGTCTGCTACTCTGCCCTGACAGGCATCCTGCTGGACAGAGATGTGTATGCGAGACTGGCTGGCCCAGGGCAAAGACAGAGCGGGGAGGAGGCAACTTGTATCTTTGGCAACTTCCAATTCCACCCCTTTCAGGGTCCACCTCTGTCCTCTGCTGGTGTTCCCTGCCCCCTTCCAGACACCCAAGACTCCTCCTATAGCTCACTCCTGGAGGATCCTTCCACTATCTAGCAGCCAACTCATTTTCCCTAAAGTGTTTCATCATCAAATTTACTTTAATTCAGCAAATGTTTATTAAGTATTCTAGTTGTTGGATAAAAGAAAATTTGTGAAGCCCTTTCCAGGAGCATTTGTAGGAGACCCTGTAATATAATGGAAAAAAGCATAGAATGGTCCTTCTCACCTCTTTTGGGGACTATTACAATTTCCTGGCTGGTTTCTTTGCTTCTAGGTACTCTCCCTCTCTAATCCATCCTCCAAATTAATATTCCTTAAGCACTGATCTGACCAGGTCAGCCCATCACTCAAAATCTTCAATGGCTCCTTATTACCCCAAGAACAAAAATACAATCTCCTCAGCCTAACATTTTAAAACCCTCCACAAAATGACTCTCGCCTTCCAGTCTTTTTTTCACATTACTTCATTTTTTTATACATACTATATCACAACCAAACTGGCCTACTAACTATTCCCTGAGCTTGTCATATCATCTTCTGTGTTACTGTCTTTGCATACATTGTCCACCATGTATTTCCTTCCTCATCGCCACTTCTTAGGAACCCCAACTTCCTTAAAAGCTCAGCTCAGGTGCTAGGTTATGCAGAGTTTTTATGTGATGATGTGATGTTCAGTCATTTTAGTCATGTCTGACTCTTTGCGACACCATTTGGGGTTTTCTTGGCACAGATACTAGAATGATTTGCCATTTCTTTCTCCATCTCATTTGAGAGATGAGGAAACTGAGATGAACAGGGTTAAATGACTTGTGGATGGTCACACAGCTAGTAAATGTCTGAGGCCAGATTTTAACTCAGGAATATGAATCTTCCTGACTTCAAGCCTGGCACTCTATGTACTATTCCACCTAGCTATATCCTTCCAAATTTGTAGTGCCCCTTCCCTCCTGAAATGACTTCATATTTACTTATCTGAACACATATCATACACCTCCACCCACAAAGAATGTAAGTTCCTTGATGGTAGAGACTATTTCCTTTTTATATTCATATCCCCAGCACCTTGCAAATGGTAGATAATTAATAAATATTGTGGATATGAATTAAATTTTATCAGAGATTCCAACACTTACTAGCTTAACTGTGTAACATTAAACAAGTCCCTTAGCATTCTTTGGTTTCCATTTCCTCATCTACAAAGTGGGGTACCACCCAAATCATCACTAACACAGTGTTATTGTGTAGGCAACTCATTTAAAAACTATGAAGCTCCATATAGAGGTGAACTGTTGTCAAGAGGATATTTCGGATGACAAGACCAAGAATTTAGCTCTTAACGGCAGAATTTCAGGCATTAGCAGTGGGCTTGATGAGGCAGGAGATAATTTTGAGTGGGTTCCCTGCCAGGTGTCATCATGTAGACAGCTGCCCACGTGCAAGACCGACCATGATAACAGAATCACAGAGTTTACAGATTATTTAGTGTCCTAACCCCTTTATTTTTCAGATAAAGAAACTGAGTCCGGGATTATCCAGTGTTACAAATCAAGTTAGTGGCAGAGCCAGGACTACTCCCTGGGTTTCATGACTCCCTGTGCTGTGATGACTTCCTCCCCTTCTTGAAGGCAGCATGGTACAATGGAAAAGACTCTGGATGTGGGAGATCTAAGTCCAAACATCTCTGATGACACTTAGAGTCAGTAACCTCAAGGAAGTCATTTTCCATCTTCCAATTCCCTCTTCTATAAGATGTAAGGGTTGGTTGGACTTATTGTTTAGTTGTCACTATTGTTTAGTTGTCACTTATTGTTTAGTTGACTTATTGTTTAGCCCAAGTCACGGCTAAACAAACAAGTCTAACCAACTCTTACATCTTTGGGCTTTTCTTGGCAAAGATACTGGAGTGGTTTGCCATTTTCTTCTCAAGCTCATTTGACAGATGAGGAAACTGAGGCAAACAGGGGTAAGTGACTTGCCCAGGGTCACAAAGCTAGTACATATCTGAGTTTGGATTTGAATTCAGGTCTTTCTGACTTTAAGCAAAGTGCTCTATCCACTAGACTATCTAGGTATCCCTTGGTTTGACTAGGTCATCGCTAACATCCCTTCAGGTTCTATTTTTTTTTTTTTTTGCTTTTTGGAGGGCAATTGGGGTTAAGTAACTTGCCCAAGGTCACACGGCTAGGTTTTTGTTTGTGTGTGTCAAGTGTCTGAGGCCGGAACCGAACTCAGGTCCTTCTGACTCCAGGGCAGGCGCTCTACTCACTGCGCCACCTAGAGGCCTCCCAGGCTCTAAATTTCGTTCTCTTCCTGATCAAATCCCCAGAACCAAATGGGTGGTAAGTCCCAGTCTTTTTTTTTTTTTTGTTAGCTCCTCTAAAGAACAGTAGGGGGAAGGGGGGAGTAAGCAAAAAAAAAAAAAATTAACCAGCTGATGCAGCTTTCCAAATGTCACATTATTCCAGGAATGTTATCCCTTCATCATCACCTTCACCCACCTTGCAGCTTGCCATCTTGAGGACCAGCTGCTGGTAGAAGCACTGGGTTGAGGGGCGGGGGACTTGGGGGGAAAGAGGTGGGCTGAGAGCTCATCATCTAGGAATGCTGCAAGCACTCACTTCCCACCTGGTCCTTGGCAAGCTCCAAGTCATCTTCAGCCGTAGCAGAAGTATCAAACAGTGATCAAGAGCCTTTGCGGAGCCCTTGAGGTAGAGGAACCAGCTATAAAGAAGTGGAAAAAAGCCCCCAGGACCCAGGAAAGTGGGTGAAGCTGGAGCCAGGTGCTCCTTCAACTACCTTCTTTACATGCTCCCCACCCAGTTTTGTGGTCACCCTCCCTGACGGTGCCCCCATGCTCTAGGCCATTCCCTCCTACCCTATGTGTCTCAGACAGGAGTGGCCCAGTCCTAGCCTTGCTTACTCCATATCCTTGAGGCACTGGCCAAGTCCCTTTCACCTCTGTAGGCCTTAGTCTCCTCATCCATAGAAATAGAATAATAACACACATAACTCACATGTGAAAAAGCACAGTACAGGGAGAAAGCACTGAATTTGGAGTTAGAAGACCCAGGCTTAAGTCTTGACTCTGCCATGTCTGACTTTAGGCAAGTCGCTTAATCTCTAAATCTATAATTCAATGAAACTTTCTAGGCCTCAGTTTCCTCATCTAAAAAATAAAGGAATTGATCTAGATAACATCCAAGGCCCCTTCCAGTTCTGTATCTATGATTATATAAACTGTCGTAAGGATCAGATCAGTTAATGGATATGAAAGCACTCTGTAAACTGTAAAGCATGATGCAGAACATAAAAGGGTTATTTCACATGTTTATATCTTGCCTCTGCAGCCAGAGGGGCAGCTAGGTGGCACAATGGTTAGACTGCCGGCCCTAGAATCAGGAAAACCCATCTTCCTGGGTTGGAATCAAGCCTGAGACACTTACCAGCTGTGTGACTCTGGGCAAGTCACTTAACCCTGTTTGCCTCAGTTTCCTGATCTGTAAAATGAATTGGATAAGGAAATGACAAACCACCCCCAGTATCTTTGTCAGGAAAATGCCAAACGGGGTCACGGAAAGTTGGATATAACTAAAATGACTGATCGACACAACAAACCACAGCCAGACTCTGTAACAGCTCCTTGACAGTAGGGATCAGGCCTTCTGCCCCTTTTGTGGCTCCCTCAGGTCTTAGCATCAGATTGAACACATGGGAGTGCACACATGACTAAACATCTATAAAATGAGTTGAACCAGATGATCTCCAAGGCCCTTTCCAGTATAAAAAATCTAGGATGCTATGAATTGAATTGAATTGCTATTCAGGGAGCCTAGAGCTGGCCTAGGTCCCACTAGTTACCATCCAGGCTTCGGTGCATGCCCACCCACTTATCTCCCCCCTTCCTGTCTTCTGGATGAGTTCTTCCCATGTACCTCGCCCCCTCCCCTCTGCAAAATTTAAAAAAAAAAAAAAAGATCAAACTGGGCCTGGAGGAGGCAGACGCTTTAGTCAACTGCAAATGAATTCAGAGCGGCAGAGAGCGGAGCCTGTTGTTTGTGATGTCTAACTTACTCTTTGTGTCAAATTGTGTACTGTGTATATCAATAAGCTGGCACGGAAACCGAGATCTATTACTTAGGGTTTAATCTGTTCTCCACTCGAGGAAGGGGAGGGGGGCAGAAAAAGGAGGAAAACTTTAATCACACACACAACTCGAGGTGTCAAGTCGCTTTCGGGTGTGTTAGGAAAATGATGTCGTATTATAGGCTTGGGAGACAGCTCGGAACAGGGCTGCTTTCTCTCCCGGGCCAGGAATGAGCCTACCTACTCTATGCTTTTCAGGTATAACCAGTAATTTTGCCTCAGAAGAAGAAAAAAAAAACCCACTCTGAAGGCGGGGGTACTTGAGGGGAGGGGAGAAAAGTGGCTTCTACAGTAAGGAGGAACGAAGGATGTGCCAAACAGAATGGAAATGATCCTTCGGCTTTACCGGCACATCATTAGCGGGGATATTTTATCATGCAATTTCACTGCCTACCTGCCTGCTCCCCCCAGCCTTGCTGTTCCCCCTCCAAGCTGGGCTCCTCTTTCCCAATGAACCATAAATTACATGCTGACAGCTTTAATTTGTGCAAAGTATGCCTGGATGCTTCTGGCACAAGCAGCCGGCTGCTATAATAAGGTCAATATATATTCATTGTCGCCTTGCTTGATGCGCCAGATAACACACACACACACACATATACACGCACACACCACACACACACACACACACACACACACACACACACATACACACACAGGAAAGGCAGAGATGAGCTGGTTTCTTTGGGGCTACAAAGTGGGAGTCGGCAGAAGCCGAGAACGGTGCATCTCTTCGGGGCATCTCTATCAGTTGGCTCATCGTTTATGCATGGCATGAACGATGTTATGATTTAACTAATCATCATCAGTTATTCATCCTGACACTGCTAAGGGACCATGCAACACTCCTGCTCCTCGCCAGGGCTGGATAATTTATGCCCCCAGATCATCTAAGATGAGAGGACTTTCAAAAAATATATATGTAGCAAAGTTCTTCTCAGGATTGACCAGTAGGAGGTCCAAGATTCTTGCTACTTTCTCGACCTCCTTAAGTTTCAGCAATACAAAAAGCAAAGTTTTTAAAAATTGCCATCCCTAGTTGTGTTCCTCAATCTTCCGGAGGGCTTACCCGTGGCCAGAATGGTAGAGGACAAAACAGTTATTGATTTGGAGTTGGAGGATCTGAACTCAAACTTTGCCTCTGACACGTATGACCCTTGTCAAGCTATTTAGTCTCCCGCAGCCTCAGTTTCCCCATTTATAAAACAAGAGGGGTAGACTAGATCACCATTAAGGAGTAGATAACTCTGATCCACGTTAGGGGTGTAGAACAATCAATAGCATGACATTGGGCATAGGAGCCTGGGCAGGGCAGGGACAGAGGAGATGAGTCTATTTCAAGATAACCTTTTCTTTGTCTGTTACACCAAGTGAGATCAGATACAGATCACAGAATGTTGGGACTGGAAGGTACCTTAGAGATGGTCTAGTTATTTTGTGCAGGTGTGTGTTTGTCTTGAAATGTCAGCAGGTTGTAGGAAAGGGCCTTAGAGGTTAGTTCAGTTTAGTTCAGTTGTTTAAGTCATATCTGACTCTTCATGACCCAGTTTTGGGGTTTTCTTGGCAAAGATACTGGAATGGTTTACCATTTGCTTTTCCAGCTCATTTTACAGATGAGGAAACTGAGGCAAAAAGGGTTAAGTGACTTGCCCAAGGTCACACAGCTAGTACATGTCTTAGGCTGGATTTGAACTCAGGAAGATGAGTTTTTCTGACTCCAGGCCTAGTACTCTCTCCACTCCACCACTTAGCTGCCCATGTCATTCAACCCCCTCATTTTGCAAGTAAAGAAACTGAGGCCCAATGAGGCGAGACAGCTTAGCCATGGTCATACAGGTAGAAAGTGTCAGGTTGGGGCAGCTAGGTGGCACAGTGAGTAGAGACCTGGCCCTGGAGTCAGGAAGACCTGAGTTCAAATCCAGCCTCAGACATTTAACACTTACTACCTGTGTGACCTGGACAAGTCCCTTAACCCCAATTCCCCTGCCCTCCCCACTCCAAAAAAAAAAAAAAAAGCAAAAAGAAATCCAAAAAACAGAGCACATGAGGATTGAGCTGGGTTTTTATGGGATAGATAGACTCAGATATTTCCTTCAGAGGAAGATGTTAGCAGTTATTGGAGGAAAAACTATGAGCGTATCGCTGAATTTAACTGAAGGTAGTCTACCTTGATATCAGCTAAGATGGTCCTCATCTGGGGCTCAATTTCACATCTTGACTCCTAGGCTTCCTTTGTTAACAGACAAACCTTCTCCTACCTTCTGATTCCTAAGGCTATGCTTGCTGAGGGCAATTCTTGATAAGACTGATTAGTAAGGATGCCTCTCCCCAGCTGTCAGGGAGCAAAGACTATTTTCCTGTTTACCTATCTCCTCTGTTAACTCCAGAAATACCCCTTCCCTAACAGTATGACACAACGACATGACCTCCCTTCTTTCTGGCCTCTCCCTAACCCCCCATCCAAAGATGCCCCTAGCCAGCTGTCAAGCTTGGAAATTGAGCCGGTAGATTAACTCACATTAAAGTGTTAACGTCTAATAACAGCTTAATGTGTTAACCCCAAGAAAAAAAAATTGCATTATTAAAATGGCACCAATTTGTATTCCTGCCACAGTTAATGCTTTTTATAACACTTTAACCTCAATTATTTCCTTTCATCTTCATGACTTTATAAGTAGGTAAACAGGTTCAATATTATCCCCATTATACAGATGTGGAAACTGAGGAAAAGTTAAGCAAAAGGCTCATTGCCAGACAGCTAGTTTGGAAGAGAACCAGGAAAGGAAATACTTAAGAGCTAGTTACTTCAAGACAAAGGAATAATCCTTTATGCTAAACAATACATTTCCAATAGGGATTTCAGGCACTTTCAGGATGCTGGAGGTGATCCTGACCTTTCCAGTCATAGGGCATTCATAGGGAGAGGCAGTGTGGTATGGTAAATTTGTATAGTCCTCCAGAAAACCTAACTTCAGAAAACCTAACTTCACATCCTGCCTTCACCAATGCCAACTGCATGATTTTGGGATTTTTGCCCATGGTCATAGGATTTAGAACCTGAAGAAACAATAGAGATCATTTAGTCCAAACCTCTAATTTTATGGAGGAGGAAATGAAGGACTAGTTTGAACTTAAATAACTTTTTTTTCCTGGAGACAATCAGGGTTAAGTGACTTACCCAGGGTCACACAGTTAGTAAATGTCTGAGGCTGGATTTAAACTCAGGTCCTCCTGACTCCAGAGCAGATGCTTTATCCACTGGGCCACCTAATTGCCCTTCAGATAGTTCTTATCAAGTCCTGGATTCCAAACCAGTTCCTCTTGATTCCAAATCCAGTATCTTTCCATTACACCATGCTGCCTTTCTGGTCTTCATCTGTAAAATGGGAATAGTAATAATTATACTAACTAATTCACAGGCTAATTTTAAAAATCAAATGGAGGGGCAGCTAGGTGGCACAGTGAATAGAGCACCAGCCCCAGAGTCAGGAGGACCTGAGTTCAAATCTGGCCTTAGACACTTAACACAAAAATTAGCCATGTGACCTTGGGCAAGTCACTTAACCCCAATTGTCCTCCAAAAAAAGAAAGAAAGAAAGAAAAAAAGAAAGAAAGAAAGAGAGAGAGAGAGAAAGAAAGAAAGAAAAGGGAAAAAAAGAAAATCAAATGGAAATTGCTTTGTAATAAACACTATGTCTACAAATATCTGTATCAACATATCTATATTTATCTATACCTGTAAATAAAAGCTTTTTGTTATTTTTTTGTATTCTGTAGATAAAACTAAGCTTGAGTATTTATATCTCCAGACCTCAATCATGAACTGAAACCTAGGACATTAAGACCATAAAAGATTAGAAGTGGAAGGAATCTTGGAGATCATCTTGGTCAACCCGTCCATCTGACAGATCAGGCAACTGAGACTAACATAAGAGAAGTGACTTGCTTATACACTCAGGTTTGTAAAACTGAATGATTAAAGAAGGTTTGCAATGATCGCTTTCTCCAGGGTTCCAGGGGTCACTCTTTTCTTCTATGTGGTCCCTGCAGGAACTAACTTTTCCACCTCTTTGTATGCGATACATAGCTGATCAGAGACTTTGATTGAAAGTCCTTATGTACAGAGCATGAGAAGGTAGGTGGCACAGTGGATAGAGTGCCAGGTCTGGAGTCAGAAAGACCTGAGTTCAGATCTCAGCCTCAGACACTTATTAGCTTGTGTGACCCTGGGCAAGTCACTTAACCCTTTTTGCCTCAGTTTCCTCATCTGTCAAATGAGCTGGAGAAAGAAATTGCAAACCACTCCAGTATCTTTGCCTAGAAAACCCCAAATGGGGTCACAGAGAGTCAGACAGGACTGAACAACAAATGCACTGACCTTGGTCCCAGGAGAAGCTGGAGGGACAAAGGAGAAGAGACAGCCCCTGCCCTTAAGGACTTTCTGATCTAAATATGGAAGTCAAGTAGATCCACATTAAGACAACAAAGTATGCCCAGGACAAAGTTCCATATCCAACCTTTATAATATTTGGGGGGATTAAAATGTATTCCTCAAAGTAAAGGGGTCAGTTCACACTATTCCCCCCAAAGTAAAGGGGCCAGTCTACACTGACCCTCCAGAGTAAAGGGACCAGTCCAAAATGACTCCCCCAAAGTAAAGGGGCCAGTCTACACTGACCCTCCAGAGTAAAGGGGCCAGTCCAAACTGACCCCCCAAAGCAAAGAGGCCAGTCCAAACTGACCCCCCCAAAGTAAAGGGGCCAGTCTACACTGACCCTCTAGAGTAAAGGGGCAGTCCAAACTGAACCCCCCAAAATAAAGGGACCAGTCTACACTGACCCTCCAGAGTAAAGGGGCCAGTCCAAACTGAACCCCCCCAAAGTAAAGGGGCCAGTCCAAACTAACCCTCCCAAAGTAAAGGGGCCAGTCTACACTGACCCTCCAGAGTAAAGGGGCCAGTCCAAAATGACTCCCCCAAAGTAAAGAGGTCAGTCTACACTGACCCCCCCAAAGTAAAGGGGCCAGTCACCACACTGCTCCCCCCAAAAGGCCATGTTCATTCTAGACTTTATGTTCTTGCTCACATTATTCCTTTTCCCTCTGTAATGTTCTCCTCTCTCTTCCCCTGTGTCTATTTAAGCCCATCCATCATTCAGAGCCCAGCTAAATTCCCAACTCCTCCAAGAAGTGAGGACTCCTGCCCACACTGATTTCTCACCTTCCTAACCAGCCTTGTCCCTCATATCTACACATTTAGGACTCTTGATTAAAACTGTGCGGCTGGAAATAAAAGACCTGAGTTCTTGCCCCCTGCCATTGTTAGCTTTGTAAACGTTGGCACATCCCTTAATCTCAGTGGGCCTCAGTCACCTTCACTGTAAAATAGGGATAATAGAAAAATAAGTTGCCTGCAGATGGGGGGAGGGTAGATAGAGTCACCTCCAGAGGTCCTGAAATACAGACGAGTAGGGTGAAAAAGGCACCAGGCAGAAGACCTAGATTTGAAATCAGACTCTGCTATTTATTACCCATATGACCTTGGGCAAGTCACAGTCTCTGAGGATTTCAGTTGTCTTCATGACTTTTGCTCCCATCCCCCATCTGCTCTTCTTCCAGGGGCCAGAACATTCTTGTCTCCTCCACCAGCCACCCATGTGGAAATCCAAGGACCCCAGCCATAGGCTAAATCCTCCCCATGTATCACAATTACTGAAACACCTGCACTAAGAAGTCTTGTGCCAAGCCATGAAACATGTTTCCAGTGCTCAATCGCCCTCGAAATTTTTAATCTCTTACCTGCAGAAATGATCAACAGCGTGGAGGGCGGAGGCTACAACTCCGAGTGGCCGATCAAACACGAAGCCTGCCAACTGTTAGGGATGCGTTGCCTGGAAATTAACCGCCCCCTGGCTCCTTACCCTAGAACCGAGCACTGCTCCCACCTGCTACGCTGGGAACCTGCTAGGAGGGTGACCTTGAGGATGCCAGGACTGATGCTCCATGGAAACTGAGCCCTCCAACCACCCTATGCCATGCACTGAGTGGTCAGCCCTTGCATTCATTCTGCAAATGTGTATCAGCAGTGACTGTGGGCAAAGCACTGTGCTAGGCACGGGAGGAGAGGCAAAGTTCAAGGGGGAAACAGGGTCCTTGCCCTCATAGAGCTTACAGTCTCCTGGGTGAATATGGTCCCATAGCGCTGACTGTAATAGAGTGGTGTGTAATTAGAGCATTAGAGAAACAAACCAAAGGCCTGGGTGGAGGGGGGGGGCACTTGTTATTTACCGATTTTTAAAATGGGTTTTAAATAGTGGGGTGGGGTGGGAGGGAGAGAATTCTACAGGTGAAAAGAAGACACTCTACACCAGGGGTGGGGAGCCTGCCACCTGGAGGCCAAGCCTGCTCTAGGCCTAGGGAAGATCTCAGCTGATCTTGGATCTTGGATGTGAATATGGGATTTGGAAGCAAAGGGTAAGTATGAGAGATGCACATTCCAGATGGAGGATAGTCCCTGCCTCTATGGAGTCCCCCAGTAGGGGAGTGGGGTGATTAAAAACACACAAATAATCAAACCGTCCTATGCAGCACTTTATGCTGCATGACCAGCCTTTTGGAGAGATGCAAAACAAAGCAAGTCTTGGGCTCACTACAGAGACTGTAAAGGTAAAAATCAATGCAGGGCAGTCTTTGGAATGAGGCCTCCTCTATACATTGTCCCGGGCTGTCAAGGCCCGATTCAAGCCCTACCTTCCATGTAAAGCCTCTGCCAATGTCTGCCAGATCATCCTGAGCTGCTCTGTTTGCGAACTTCCACAGGTAGATGGATCCAGTCTTACCCCAGGGGCCTTCTTCCGCTAGCGCCAGTCACAGTTCACCCATGCCTCATCATCCTGTGTGTGTCATTCCATCTTCTTCCATAAATCCTACACAGAGGCCTTACCCAACCAGCTGCAGGCCTTCCTCTCTGTCTTTTAATAATTCATAGGTTCCAGCAAAATGCTGGGGCTGTTCATCTGCTATTCCTTGCTCATGCTATGTGACTGACCCGCCATCTTTCCCAGGTGTCTGTGTCCTCAGTGGAGTCATGTCATATACTAAGGAGAGCCTGACATGAGGCAGAGGCCCTGGGTTTGGGGTTTGAGTCCCTGGTTCACCATTCTTCTGTCTGTAACCTCTGGGAGCCCAAGTCTCATTATTTGTAAAGAGACAATTGGACAAGGTCATCTCTGAAGTGTTTAACCCCACTTATGGCATGCAGGTCTTCACTGGTAACTTGCTATGACCTTCTCACATCCAATATGAATGAATAAGTAAATGAATGAATAACAATGTATTAAGTACAATGAACCAAACACTGTGATAACCACTAGACACACACACGTGTATATATGCATGTATGCCTATGTGTATGTATATATGCATATGTAAGTGCATGCATGTATATTTGTGCATGTATATGTGCTTGTGCATGTATAGATGTATGTACATGTCTGTATTGTCTACATATATGTATATGGATACTTGTGCATGTATATATTTGTGAATGCACATATGTATGTGTATATGTGTATATGTGTGCATGCATATGCATGCATAGGTGTTTTGTACATGTATATATCCATGTAAATGTGTTGCATATGTATGTATATGTGTATTTATATGTGTATATTGTACTGCATACATGTATATGTGCATGAATGCATGCGTATATATATGTATTTTGTGTATATGTGTGCATATGTCTGTATTGAGTGGTGTGTGCACACATGTATGTATATATGTATGTATACATGTGTGTGTATTATGCAAGCACATGTATGGATAGGTATATTGTGCGTGTATATATCTATGTATATGCATGGATTGTATGCATGCGTGTGTATGTATATATTTATATGTGTATGTGTGTATGTACACACGTGTGTGCATATATGTGTATGCATGTATACAGAAGCAAAGACAATCATAGATTTTAACAGAGGGAAACAACAGGTATAGGGGAGCATTGACCAGATTTTGGTTTGGAAAGTTAATGGAATAGAGAGTGGAGCTACAAGGGAGTAGAGCAAAACGCACATTCTAATACCAGTGGTGCTCTGACTACTGCCATGCATCTTTCTTTGGCCTCTGGGCCAACAATGATTGAGATTCTCCTGAGAGCAGGGTGTTTTATCATGTATAAGTGGATAGCATCACTGAGGGGACACTGGCAAATTTTTTTTTAAATGAGCTTTTGAGAGAGGGCTCAAGTTTGAATCATTGCAAACCCTGCAAAAATTCCAAAATACAATCCAGGATGATCTCATTATTTTATTATTATTATCATTGCTTTTTGGAGGGCAATTGGGGGTTTAAGTAACTTGCCCAGGGTCACACGGCTAGGTTTTTTGTTTGTGTGTGCATTAAGTGTCTGAGGCCGGATCCGAACTCAAGTCCTTCTGACTCCAGGGCTGACACTCTACTCACTGCGCCACCTAGCCGCCCAGAATGATCTCATTATAATCATTTCTGAGCCTAGGCTACTGTCTGCCTGTAGCATCTGCCCAAAATGTGGGTATTAATGGAATACCCCATTCAACCTTGTGTCATAATTTGGGCATATTCATTTTTCAACTACTTATTTTCCTGGGTGAATTACTGGGCAGATCACTTTTGATTAGCCATAGTTCTTCTTTAGGAAGTCCTATAGTAAAGGTCCTTAACCTTTAGCAATCTAATGAAAACTATGGACTCCCCAGAATAATGGTTTTGAATGCATAATGCATTTGAATGCATTCCAGGCCTGGGGGACAGTCGCCGAGAATGCCTGGAGCTTTTTCATAGGATTATAAGGGAATTCACTTATATTAAAATAGTTATTAATTTTTTTAAGTTTATAGACGCCAAGTTAGAAAGCCCTGGTCTATAGTATCCAGGAGTTTTATATAATCAGTGTATCATCTGCAAACAGGGGATCTTTAGGACTTCACAAACTGTAGAGAATTCCTTTCCCATTCATACTTTATACTGCGTGTCCTCCATGATATTGGCAAACAGCTTTGCCAAGCATATATCTTCCTGTTTTATGCCCATCTCTGTGCTTGCTCCTAGCAACACATCTTGGATGATCTCATGTGGTAAGCCTACTGGAGAAGAACCTTTAAGATAGTTTCATTCTACCAAGGCCAGCACTTTTTTGCAATCAAAAAGAAAAAAAAACTATCATTGTCATATAATATCCACATTTTATCATTCCATCAATAAGCATTTATTAGGCACCTACTGGGTACCGGGCATTGGGCAAAGCACTAGGAATACGAAGAAAGGCAGAAGACAGTCCCACTCTCAAGGAGCTCACAGTCCAACAGGGGAGACAACATAAAAATAGCCATGAACAAACAAGAAAGACACAGGGAAATTGGAGATAATCAACAAAGAGAAGGCACTAATATTAATGGGGATCAGGAAGGGCTTCATATAGAAAGTAGAATTTTAGTTGAGACTTGAAAGAAGCCAGGGAAGCCAGGAGGGAGAGATGAAGATTCCAGGAGGAATCCAGAGGAGAGCATTGCAGGCCTGGGGGACAGTCACCAAGAATGCCTGGAGCTTTTTCATAGAACAGCAAGGAGGCCAGTGTCATTGGATGGCACAGTCTACAGAGGGGAGGAAAATATAAGAAAGGTAGGCCTGATTATTGAGGGCTTTGAATGCCAAATAGAGGATTTTCTATTTGATGTTACAGGTGACACAGAGACACTGGAATGTCCCTTTCAGTGGCTGAAAATGTATTCTACAGTAGAACAGTATCTACAAAGGCTTGCCAATTCCATTCTCTTATGTTCATCAAGGATACTCTTGCTAGGTCCATAGACTCTTCCTCTAAGGATTTCATAGAGATGAAAAAATAGGTCTTGAGGTGACCTAGTTGATGGGAATCAGAAAGTTCTGACTTCAAATCCTACCTTAGACAATGGTTTATAAGCTGTGTGTCCCTGGACATGTCACTTTACCTCCCTCAGTCTCAGTCTCTTCATCTGTAAAATAGGGATAACAATAGCAACTGCCCCACAAGATTGTAGACTCTAATTAGCTAACTTGTGCAAAGCACTTTGTGAAGTTTAAGGAATTATGCAAATGTTGTTCAGCCTTTCAGTTGTTCAGTCATATGTGACTCTTTGTGACCTCATGGAAGATAGCACACCAGGCCCTTCTATCCACCACTACATTCCAAAGTCTGTCCAAGCTCATGTTCACTGCCACCATGACACTATCCAGCATCTCATCTTCTGCTGTTTCCTTCTCTTTTTGCCTTCAATCTTTCCCAACATCAGTATCTTTTCCAATAAGTCCTATCTTCTCATTATGTGGGCAAAGTATTTAAGTTTCAGCCTCAGTATTTGACCTTCCAGTGAAAAGCCTGAATTAATTTCTTTAAGTATTGACTGCTTTGATTTCCTTGCTGTCCAAGGGTCTCTCAAAAGTCTTCTCCAGCACCACAGTTTGAAAGCATCAGTTCTGTGGTGCTCAACTCTCCTTATAGTTAGTTCAACTCTCACAGCCATGCATTGCTACTGGAAAAACCATAACAGTTGTTATTATATTGTCCATGACAACAGTTGGATTGGTAGCCCATTGGCTTATTCCATCAGCATACATATCTTGGACAGGAACTGCAAATAAACAATCAATTGGGACCAGAATTGAATAGCAAGAGAAAAGTAGCCTGGAACAGACATGAGAAATTGTGCAACACTTTCAATGATACTAAGCTGCTCCCTGACACCCAAGCATCTTTTGAAATGTTCCTAGTCTCTTTTGGTGATGCTAAATGACTATGAACCAAGGAGCAACAACATCTTGAAAGAATCAAAATTGCAGGTGACCCACAGCTGGGGTGTGGGTATGTGACATATTGTCAACAACAATTTACAAACAAGTCTTATCAAATATATCATCAAAGGCACACTGGACTAGAAAAAGAGGTAGTCCCATCATGGAGCAAGAAGGATGGGCACCATATGGCCATTCCAAATGTTGAACTGGTATCCATAAAATATAAAAAAAAAACCCAGAGGGAGACCTTTAGAACATTGGAAAAATTCTCTAAGAAATATTTATGTAGCAACACGGACAAAAAAGAGTGGGTTGTACTCCATTAGCGCAGAAAGTATATGAATACAATCCTAGAAGAATGATTTTAAAGCTGGAATCAATGGGGTAGAGTGGAGGTATGAGAATCTAAAACCTCTTATTTTACAGCTAAGAAACTGAGGTTCATAGAATATGTGACTTGCCCAAAGTCAAAAGGAAACTAAGTGGTAGAGCCAAGTGATTCAAACTCAGTTCTTCTGGCTCCAAATTCAGCATTCTAAATTCTGATGAGACCAAGGAGTCCTTGAAGAATGGCACCAATACCATCAATGATCTTTTCCACTTTGGGAGACTCATCTTTCTTTGAGATCTCTTGAAAGTTATCCCTAATTGCCTTTAAAATTGTGTTCTGTTCAGCAATGACATCTTCTGCATGTATTTTGTGGGATCACTTGGCGATCAATTCCCGTTTCAATATTCTTAGTGCCATTTCCACTTCTCCCTATATCACTTTGGGTAGTGGGGTTATTAGGTTGTTGTTGACCATATGCCACATACCCACACCCCAGCTGTGGGTCACCTGCAATTTAGATTCTTTCAAGATGTTGTTGTTCCTCGGTTCATAGTCATTTAGCATCACTGAAAGAGACTAGAACAATTCAAAAGATGCTTGGGTGTCAGGGAGCAGCTTAGTATCATTGAAAGTGTTGCACAATTTCTCATGTCTGTTCCAGGCTACTTTTCTCCTGCTATTCAATTTTGGGCTGTTCTGAGCTGGAAAGGACCTCAGAGGTCAGCTAGTCCAACCCCTTAATTTTAGGGATGAGGAAAATGGGGACTAGAGAGGGGAAGGGATTGACCCAGGCTCACACAAGTAGCAAATCAGAAGAGGCCAGCTCACAGTTCACGTCTTCTCACTTCAAAGGCAATGTTTATACTGCTGTTCCACTGAGTCCCTCTGATTAGTTTTGCTTATACTAATTTGATCCTAGTGTTTTCCCAAAGGCTTCCCCTCCATTTCCATTAGCTGATGTAACCCAGATTCCTTGAGTTGCTTAAATTATTAGTTTTTTCTCTTCATTTTTACTTTCTCACTTCTGTCCTTCTTTCCCTTTCCTTCCTTTCTTTCCTACCTCTTTCTCTCCCCACTCAGATAAAAATGGTCAGATAAAAAACTCAGATAAAAAATGGTCAGATAAAAAAACTCACATAAAAAAAAATTGAACAACTTCATTTCCTCCTTGTTTCTATCCCCACCTTGCCTGTTCTGAATTCTATTTCCCATTCACTGATTATATTTGTAAAGAAAGAGTTTCTAATCAATAAATAAAGCTATTGTTCTATTAGCTGCTCTTTCAATCAACCTAATGAGATGACAGGGCATGACCTTTTGCTGGTAAGACTCTGAAAGGGGCATTTCCCAACTAAAGTGGACAAGCCCGTTTATATCCTCCTTAAACAACATCTATAAATCCTATGACTAGTATTACCATGAAGATGATTTGTTGACTGGAACTAAGGAAGAAATATTCTTGTCAGAGGAGCTGCCCTACTTTGTGAACCATACAAACGAGCTATGAAAGCACTTCATGCTTCCTCCATCTCTTGGTTTCTTTGAGAAACGGAGCAGTGTGAAGCACTGTAAAGCCACGTTCTGTGTTGAGGAACAGAAGGAACAGAGGAACTGGTACCCATGTGAAGTTTCCAACTACTCCCCCCACCAGTAGGGAGTGCACATCAGAAGCACATGGCAGAAGTACACATGTGCTTTCACAAGGCCTTAAAGACTACAATATGAATAATATTCATGAACCCCAAGCTTCTACAGGGCAGAAAATGAATTTAGAATTCCTTTGGCAATTTAATCCTCAAATCTAGTCTACTAGTCAAAGACGGATTTCCTATAAAGCACTAGCTTTGAGAGACACCCAGTTGAAGAGCTTAGGGACTAGACCTTTTAGAGGGAGAAGGTCATTTCCTTATGTAGCAAGATCATTGGAGAAAGAAGAGGTGGGTCCACATAGTTCCTGCACAGTATCCTACTTAAACATCAAAGCCAGTGAATTATTCTATGGGCTCAGTTTCCTCTATGCTATTTTCTGTTATTTTGTGAGACCATATTGTTCATAAGCTCACAGCATTCTCCTCTATAATGTTTTATAAATGAGCTCATTTGATAAACTGGTATTTCCCTAGGCTGCCATGTCTTCCCCCTTGTCAGGGAGATCAAGTGCTTGCTAACCCAGTTTATGAGCTCTGTTGACCTCCTCCTAGCAGACAGTGTTTTACATCAATTAAACTTCCTTAAGAAATAATGATCATGAGTCATTGACTTATCTCATCCATTTACCATTTTTTAGTTAACTGCTCATTCTAAAAGATTGGGCTAGAACTATTGGAACTGCATGCAGTATCTTTTTGTTATCTTTACCCTTTCTTCTAATTTGGTTTTGATTTCTGACCTTTGCTCTCATCAGTTCATGATTTAACTCATAGGTAAGGCCAATATGTTCCATTAATGTGTGCCCCAAGGCAAACATTCATTGAATACTCAATGCTAAAGGATATTATTTTTATTTATCAAACTAAAGAAAAAAGAAAAGTCTAAGAAAAAGTCTAACTAAACTTAATTTTATTTCTTTTTCTTTTTTTGCTTTTTGGAGGGCAATTGGGGTTAAGTGACTTGCCCAAGGTCACACAGATATTTTTTGTGTTAAGTGTCTGAGGCTTGATCCCAACCCAGGTCCTCCTGACTCCAGGGCCGGTGCTCTATTCACTGTGCCACCTAGCCACCCCTAATTTTATTTTATTTTTTAAAGTGAAACATTCCTTATGAAAGTAAGTATTGAAAACTAACAATAAATTAACTAATTTTTAAAACGAAAAAAAGTGAAAAATTAGTTCATTGTAATAGAATACAATAAGTGAATGGTTACCTCAGCGAACCACTTCCGTGACCCCATCAGTCAATCATCAGCATCAGTGCCCCAACATGCATCCTGCCAGGGAAGATAGGCTTTTTATATATTTCTACAACATCTATATTATACAATTTGATGCCTTTTGCATAATATAACAATCCATATTTTAAAATTAATAGGGTGTATCATACGATTAAATTAAAATGAAAAGCTACTCTTTTTAAAGGAAACATTAGGATGTGGGGAGACCCACCTGAAACACTGCTGATTTGACTGCACAGACAGCCAATTGTGAAATGACTGCTGTCTGGGTAACCATCCATTTCTTATTAAGCTACAGTTAAGAGGCATTACAGGGTAAGGAATAGTGAGCTGGGCTTTCAGTAAAGAACACCTGGCTTCTGGTATATACCAGTCATTTGACTATGAGCAATCCACTTAACTTTTCACAATCCCAGACAACTCTTTAAGACTATAAATTCCAGAGGAGTTGCTGATCTGCATTAGTGGACAGAGTTTCCACAGAAGGGAGTTTCCTACACTGATAAAAATCACAAACCAAAAGATAGAGTGAACTATTTTTTTTTGTAATATTATTCCACGCTTGTCACATTTAGTACCTTCCAACTCTCTTCATGAATAAATTATTCATGATGTACAGACATCAGCTTTCTGAGTAATTTATAAGCCTTGGGCCACTTTCATTTCTTAATCCTGAGACATAATCTCTAACATTTTTCACCATCTTCCCCTCGCCGATGTCTGCAAGAGTGTCACCAAGTATCACACTGTATGTTGACTCAATTTGGAGGAGTTTCTCAGTTTATTCATAGGCTTTTTCCATTTCTTCATCCTGTTAGGGCATCTGTGTGTTTACACTCATCATGAGCATGGCAAGGTTAGATAACCATGTGTCCTATGAAATTATGTTTCCTGTTGGCCTTTGGGCATATAATGAAATCTACTCTACTTGCCTTTATCCTCCTCTCCAAAAAGGACCTGTAAATCATCCTTCCATTCAGTTTCAAGCTTGTTATAACTCCTGGTTTTATTTATAGTAAGAATATCAAGATAGATGTGCCTCATTTCCTCCAGGAGTATATCACCTCCTTGGCCACTAACATTTAGATTGTCGTTGTTTGTTGTTCAGTCATTCCATCGTGTTGGACTCTTCATGACCCTATGGACCATAGCACACCAGGTTCACCTATTCTCCACTATCTCTCCAAGTCTGTCTGAGTTCGTTGTTTTCATCACACTATTTATCCATCTCATTCTCTGCCATGCTTATTTCCTTTGGCCTTTAACCTTTCACAACATCAGGGTCTTTCCTAATGAGTCTCATCTTCTCATTATGTGACCAAAGCATTGAAGCTTCAAAGTATCAACAGCTAAATGATTCTTAAAGACAGTCTAAAAACTGTGATTTGAGGAGCTTTCTCCCAGTCCCTTCTGCCACTCTGACACCATTTCTCCAGAAGCAAGAACAAGTTCACATGGGACTGAGGGTCATTTTGCACTGAAGTGATCACCATGACCAATGAATCCAATATCTAATTGACAAATACAAGAGGTGAGTGAACTTTTCTGTAATTAGCTAGGTTAGTCTTCAGATATCATGCTTTCTCTGCTACCAAGATTATACTTTAAGCATTTTCAAAGCTGGTAGAACCAGAGAGTTGACATAACCTGCAGGAATTCAGAGCCATCTCTGGCTTATGATGGAACATTGAGCGGGAGAACTTGATTGATGGAAACGCCAAATAGCACTTATTATTATAGGAGTCAGGGAACAGAGAATCTGATCAGAGGTTTTCTGTATAAAACTCCTTGGGGTCAAGGACCATGGTGGCTCCTTCTAGTGTGTCACCAACAGCACCTATTACAGGACTAGAGATCAAAAAATAAATAAATAAAAGCTTGGGAATCAACTGATTTATTGACATTGTTTCCAAAAACAGGATCACCAGATAGAGAGAGAGCATGCAGTATATTGCATGGTGTTTTGTCTCCTCCAATCTGTCCTACATATCTCTGCCCAACAAATACTCTTAAAACACTGCTGGTATCATATCACTTCCCTACCCAAGAATAAATAGTGGCTCCTCATTGCTTATGTCATAAAACAAACTCTTCTGCCTTTCAAAGCTACCCTACCCTTCTTTTCTCCTTCCCAATAGCCAACTTGTACTCCTTTTGTGTTGACTGGTTTCCTCAAGGTCCTCTGCCATGCTTATTCCTTTGACCAAGTGACTTTTCCCCATTCTCTCCATTTATCCAAACCTCTGTTTTTCAAGGACCAGCTGAAATCCTGTCACTTCTATGGAGCCCTCATAGATTGGACTGGGTCATATTGATCTCATTCACTAAGGACTTCCCTTTCACACCTATAGCCCATATCAATGTTCAGTTGAGCATGACACATTTTGTTGTTCTCTTTCACTAAAGGAGACTCTTCTCCCTTGATAAGTGCATTCATAGCTTATAAACTCTCTGATTAGGCTGGTAGAGTTAATGATAGTTAAGTGGGCCTTCCTAGAAGGCCCTTTTGGTGTTCCCTTTGACTTCCTCCTGTTCTTTTCACTTGCTTCATGGTGAAATAGGAAAAAGAAACAGTTATGTGGTGATATGTTCACATTTTAATAGAATCACACTTAAATATGAAGTCTTTTCAAGAGTATTTTTTTCCTAGTCACAAGTTTTCCTGCCAACTAAATCTTTATCTGTTTCTATTTTCTTCCATTTGAGTAGAAATTTTGATTCCTGCCTTTTCTCTAATCAATAGTTTAGCTGGTTATTATGAAAAATAAAATTTACATTTCATTGTTTCCATAGCAAATATCTCAAATTCATCTCTGCTCTCTGATACAGACTTCCACTTTTTTAAGAAGACCCCCATCCCCATTCCCAATTATAACTATTTAAAGATATCATGATATACTTTATGAGCTCTTTAAGACATTTTCAAGGATGATTTTAACTATACGATTTTCATCCTAAGCATTTTCAAATCAGACACCTGAATAAAATGTGACTACTCCTGGATTTCAGGAGGAAGGAAGGACCTGGGCTGAAATTCCAGTTTTGTCATTTACTAGTTATTCAATTTCAGGAAAGTTAATCTACCAGTAGTAGCCTCAGTTTTTCACCTATAAAATGGGGATGATAATTCTTATTCTACATACCTTAGGGTTTGTAAGGAAAGTGACCAGTAAATATAAGCATTCTGGAAATATGAATTGTTTTTGCAATTGTTATCTTGACTCTTAATCCATTGTTTGAAAAAGCAAAAAAGGTTTTTCTCTCTGGTGGCCTCTTTCCAAAAACAGGTCCCTCCTAGGGGTAGTAAGGCTCAGGACAATTATCCCCAACTGTATGTAATTTAAACTTGGCTCTAACCATCCCTTTCCAGGAATTGCCAAGAAAACACCAAATGGGATCAGGAAGAGACAGACACAACTGCACAACAACAAAGATTATAGATGTAGAACTTGAAAGGTCCTTAGAGACCATCTCGTTCAAGCCCTTCATTTTATAGATAGGAAATCTGAGGCCTGGGGAAATGAAGTGCTTTGTCCAAGGTTAAAAGTTAGTAAACTGTAGAGTCTGGATTTGAATCCAGATCCTCTGACTCCAGAGCTTGTGCTCTTTCCACTGTATCATGCTGCCTTCCTGGGAAGGTCATTTAACCCCAGTTTCTCTATATGTAAAACAGGGATGTCCATAATAACATCTACCCCACCAGATTCTTGTGAGGATGTAGAGGGCATTATCCCAAGGTTTCTCCCAGCTCTAATTCCATGCTCTGTCATCTGGGTCTGAATGCTTACTAATCATGTGGCCTCAGTTTCTAAAACTGCAAATTGGGGGTGGGGGAGGAGTTGGGCTCCTTTCAGCTCTAGATCATGTCCACTCCTTTTGCCTTCAAATACTGAAAAAAGCTCATTCCTTCCACCCTCCAAGCCCTAGTCTTTTCTTCAAGCTAAATATCCCCAGTTCCTTCAATTTCCAATTACACAAAAGTATAAACAATAACTGCTTTAAATGGAACACCTGAAGCAGTTGAGGGCAGGGATAGAGACAAGCCTCTTAACAGGTATCCGAGGCTTAATCTAAATGGGTGCATCTTTAATTGTTCAAAGTCAGGCATCAGCCAACCAGTGCTAAGGCTTTGAGGTGGAAGAAAGGCCTCAACTTTTCCAGATACCACCAACACCACACCACAGGAGCGGTCTTCTAATTTGCTTATGTTGAACCAGTCCTGATCCCAGGGTTATGAGCTTTCCTGAAGGACTCTCATCTCCTGGCCTTTCCATCCTTGGCAGGTATAACTCTTTAGAGAGCAATGTTGAACAAAAAGTAGCTTGGGGTAGCTGTTCTCATCATCCCTGCTCAGGCAGTCCCCTTCAGGAGATACGTATCTGAAAAACTCAGCCTGGATCTGGGTGCTCTGAGATCATGTGTTCAAAAAGCAATAAGACTGAATACTTCTCCATTTCCCCTTTGTGAAGCCGTGTATGATAAATGATAGGCAATTTCATGGCTGGGGCTTCAATTTCCGAAAATATTAGTGCTATTCCCTGAGCTCCACTTCCGAGATAAATTCTTTTTGGCAGCCTCCTCCATTGTCTCCTAATTCCCTGATTCTGAATACATTTGGAGACCCAGTATGAATTTCATCAGCTCCAGGGCCGACATCCACGCCATCTGATCAGCTCAGGAAGGTCGACTGCCTGCTGTCTGCTTTACCTCCTGGCTTGTTTTTCTTTTTTATCAAATTTGGAGGATCAGAGAATTGAGAACTAGGAGTGATCTCAGAGATCATCTAATATAACCCCCTCTTTTGACAGAGGAAGAAACTGAGACGCAGAAAAAAGAATTGTTTTGCCCAATATCAATTCAAGAAATAATTATGAAGGATCTGCCAACAGTCGCAGGGGATGCAAGACGGTATAATGAACCCACCAACAAACTAAGCATGTACAAAGTGTCTGGCATTACTACCACAGCTGGCATTGTCAGGTATACAGAGAAACGTGAAAAGTATCCTTGTCCTTGGTGGTGGAGCTAGGGTTTGAACACATGAAAAATTAACTAAAAGCATCAGGCAGAATAAGCAGAGTGCCAAATGAGGGGAACAATGCAAGAGTCAGAAAAAGCAATATCTGTGGGCTGAGGTGGTCAGGGAAGACTTCCTGAAGGAGGTGAACTGGGCCCTGGTCAGCACTGCACTAGGTGGTGTGGAGGGATAGGCCTTGATGAATGGGCGCAACATGGATAGGTGGAGAGGAGAGAAGAGGAGACAGCTTGGCAAATTATGTGGGTTATCTATGAGTAGTCAGAAACTGGGGAAGAAGATGTTGAATTTGGCTTTAAACATCAGACTTAGAATCAGTGCTCTCAAAGAGCTTACAATCTATTTGGGGAGAGGAGATGAGAAACAACAAAAGAAGACTAAAAGATAATGAAGAATAAAGAACTAAACTCAAATAGAAATGGTGGCACTGAACCACACATAAGGATCCCTGCAGGCTGTATGTATTGACTTAGCAAAACTATCCATGTTCCTTTTTTCTTTTTTTAAATTAACATATAAACAAATTAAAATCAGGTAGGAACTATATTTTAATCTGGTTCAGCCACACTAGGGAATGTTGTGGACCACATATGGCCAGAGGTCCAATGATTGATATACCTGGTATGGAACAGTAACTACTGCAGAGGGTAGAAAGGGAATTCAACAATGTTGCCTAGAATTAGTAGAAAGGCTTCATGGAAAAGATCTAATGTGTGCATCTTTGAAGGATGGGCAGGATGAGAATAGGCATAAGAGAGTACACCTTTTGATAGCTCAGCTGGTGGAGTGGACAAGTAGAACAATATTTAATTCAATAGAGATCCTTAGGTCACTCGTTCAATCCTTGCTCAAAGGAACTTTAAGTCTTTTGAAGAGGCAGTGTGGTGTATTAGGAAGAGCTTTGGGTAAGGAACCATAACACTAGGACTCAAAGCCTTCATCTTCTACTAATTACCTGTATGACCTTGGACAAGTCACTTCAGTTATCTGGGACTTAATTTCCTTCTATGCAAAATGAGAGTATTCTAAGGCCTCTTCCAGCTCTAAATCTATGCTTCTATGAGTAGATAGTCATTCAGGCAACAAGCATTTAATAAGTACGTACTATGTGCCAATCACTGTGCTAAAGTACTGAGGATATATAAATAAAGACCAAAAGACAACTAACTATATAAGAAATTGACAGAGTAGCTGAAGATAGGAAGGCAAATACAGGATGTTCCAAAAGTCTTCATGGTAGTTTAAAGCCATTACATCAGCTTAAAACTACATCAAGACATTTGGGATAATCTATATAATAATAATAACTCTTGGTTCTGTTTATTAACAACACAAAACCCATCTTTTCCCACCATCATGAAAAGGGCACTTGGCCAGCCAAGGGAACAATCAGAATTTGGTACAAAACAGATCTGACAGTCTCTGCCTGTCTCTTTCAGTGTGAAATGCTGCTTGGGAATAAGTATAGACCCATTTATTTTCATATGCCCCCAAATCTCCCGTTAGTCAACAAACATTCATAAAGTATCTACTGTCTTTCAGGTACTAGGCATACTAAGAAAGGCAAAAATACTGCCTACCCTCAAAAAGCTCATATTCTGATAGGAGCAAGAAGAATATGGGAAAGCACAGATTTTTCCTGTCCCTTGAAAGTCACTTTTCAGGGGGGCGGCCAGGTGGCGCAGTGCGTAGAGCGCCAGCCCTGGAGTCAGAAGGACCTGAGTTCAGATCCGGCCTCAGACACTTAACGCACACACAAACAAAAACCTAGCTGTGTGACCTTGGGCAAGTTACTTAACCCCAATTGCCCTCCAAAAAGCAAAAAAAAAAAAAAAAAGAAAGAAAGAAAGTCACTTTTCAAAGCAGGATAAGCACTGAGTAGAAATGAACAGTTTCTCAGGCTCCAGCATGGCAGCAAAGGGCCCAGGGTGATTCTAAGAAGTGAGACAAGGTACACTGGGAAAAAAGAAAAGTAGATTTGTAGTCAGAGGACTTTGGTTTCAAATCCCTATCCTGCTACATAGTTTCTATGTGACCTTGGGTAAGTCACTCAACCTCTCTTAACCTCAGTTTCCTCATCTGTAAAATGAGAGGTGTCAAATACTCCACCTGCAACACTTCCAGGTGCAGCCAAGCACTTGTAAAATAGTTAACAAAGTGAATAAAAATACAATAGAACAGAGATAACGTTAATATGTAGTTTTCTAAGTCAATCTGTTGTTCAGCTAAGTTGCACAGTGGATAGACCTCCAGGCCTGAAGTCAGGAAGACTTGAGTTCAAATGTGGCCTCAGACATTTACTAGCTGTGTGACCTTGGGCAAGTCACTTAACTTTGCCATTTTTTTCATCTATAAATGAGCTGGTGAAAGAAGCGGCAACCACCCCAGCATCTTTGCCAAGAAAACCCCAAAGGGAAACAGGAAGAGTAAGACATGACTGAACAACAATAAAGTCAACAAGTGGCCATCAGGGATCCTTATATATGGCTTAGTAGCCTTCCTTTCTATTTGAGTTTGACACCACTGGACTAGATGTCCCCAAGAGTCTTCTTAGCCTGAAATCTATGAACCTGCTTAAAGAGGAAACAGCAAAAAGATGCGTGTAAGGTGAGCTATCCCCTGCCCCACATGAAGATCTCAGCCACAGACAAGCCTGGACTTGAGCAAATTGTGAAGTCAATCGATCAGCTAGCAGCCATTTGTTAAGCACCTACTATGTGCAGGTCCTGGGGGTTAAAAACAAAATGACACAACCCCTGATCCTCAAGGAGTTTGTATTTTATCAGTGGAAGTTATACGGTCAGATATGTTATTGTTATTGTTGCTGTCCAGCCATTGTTCAGTCATGTCCACCTCTTCATGACCCTCTTTGGGGTTTTCTTGGAAAAGATACTGAATTGTTTGCCATTTCCTTCTCTAGTTCATTTGACAGATAAGGAAACAGAGGCAGAGTTAAGTGACTTGCCCAGGGTCACACAGCTATTAAGTGGCTGAGACCAAATTTGAACTCAGGTCTAACTCCAGGCTCAGTGTTCTATCCACTGGGCCACCTAGTTACCCCCACGGTCACATATAAATGTATGGAAAATCAATAAAAGATATGTGCCAAGGAGGCCCTGGCAGCTGGAGGAGGAGGGGTGGGAAGGATGAGGGGGAAGAATGAAAAAAGAATCAGGAAAAGGAGCTCACTAGGAATGGCTTCCATTTTATCAGTAAAGTAAATGGTAAAGTTTTCAGCTAAGAGGGGAGGGAATGAACTTGGGGGGGGAGGGGCAGTTAGGGAGAGGAAGAGAGGTATGAGTTGTTTGTAGAGAGAAGTTTGGAATAGCCTCCTGAACTGTGGGGATTTTTTCCTCCAACGCAGATCATAACAACCCACCGTGGCTTAGTAGAAAAAAACAAGGAGTTGCCTGAGACACAGAGAAGTTCAACGGTTTGCCCAAGGTCACACAGTCTATGAGCATCAAAGACAGGATTTGAACCTTGTTGTTCCTGACTCTAAGTCCAATATTGTATCCACACTATCTAACTGACTCTCTTCTTGGTTTAGAAAGAAAACAAATGTATTAAAGAGTAGCACTGGGGTGGCTAGGTGGCGCAGTGAGAAGAGCGTCAGCCCTGGAGTCAGAAGGACCTGAGTTCGGATGCGGCCTCAGACACTTAACGCACCCACAAACAAAAACCTAGCCGTGTAACCTTGGGCAAGTTACTTAACCCCAATTGACCTCCAAAAATAAAAAAAAAGTGTAGTACCAACACAATATTCACAGTGCCGACAATGACAGTAAATATGCCGGCATAATGCTAAATCACAAAATATAAAAGACTCTCCATATAGAAGACAGAAGCAAAACATTTATTTAGACACACACACACACACACAAAAAAAAAAAAAAAACACCAGAATCCCCAAACCAGAAAGCCAAATCCATCATAGTAACAAAGAAATTAATACACCATGACACGGAAGAGAGACACGCCATCCTTTAGCCTTCCCACAAAAAAAATACTCACAAGTCTAGCTGTTTGCCTGGGTTCGTCCTCTCCTCCCTCCATCTCTAACTGCTCTGACTCCCAGCTTCCTGTGGACTCTACTCTACCCTTCAGCAAACTCCTCCCTCCATAGGCTCCATGTGATTACATTCAAACTATTAGGGGGCAGAGAAGATCTTTAAATTCCCATTAACAATACAAATAGAAGGGGAAAAGAAATGATTTTAAGGTACCTCCTTATAGGATAGAGGTAAGCTTGGGTTTTTAAAGGCTATACCAATGAAATGTCATCTTCGGCAGGATCAGCCAAGCTGGAAAAGTCTGGATCCAATGATGGATGACGCATGTCATCTGAAGGCTGGCCACCAGGTAATGAATATTTTGGCTACAGTAACTCATGACATCGTCCACTAAAGCCTGAAGGGGCTGCAATTTGCATATGTCAAGGAAGTACCAAACTGATGGCATCACAAGCTTTTTTGAAGATTCTGAAATGCTGAAGAAGCCATTCTTAGTGAGCTCCTTTTCCTGATTCTCTTTTGATTCTTCGCCCTCATCCTTCCCACCCCTCCTCCAGCTGCTAGGTCTCCCTGGCACAAATTGTCTTGTATTGATTCTCCATACATTTATATGTTACCATGAGGGTAACTAGGTGGTCCAGTGGATAGAACAGCAGGCCTAGAGTCAGTCTTGAGTTCAACTCCAGCCTCAGGCACTTACTAGCTATATGACCCTGGTCAAGTCACTTAATTCTGTTTGCCTTTGTTTCCTAATCTGTCAAATAAGTTGGAGAAGTAAAAGGCAAAGCACTCCAGCATCTTTGCCAAGAAAACTCCAAATGGGATCATGAAGAATTGGACAAGACTGAAAAGTGACTGAACAACAACAAGCTCATGTACATCATTAAGTTCTGGAAGGAGAGATACAAACTTTGAGCACCATAGAGGTTCAGAGAAAAGACTGGAAGTTTCCAGTCAGCTGAACTATAAGATAGGACTGCATGGCAAGAGCTGGTGGTTGGGCTAGATGATGAGGGATGGGCACAATTCAGATAGGAAGTAAGGCAAGGGGAAGGTGTTGGGGGGCGGGCATTGTAAGCAATGACCATGGCCAGCATAGGAAACAGAGGGAAGACCAGCCTGGCTATAGCAGAAGTGGTGAATTAGAATGTATGAGAGATAAAGATTGATGATGTTCATCTTCCCTTGTTTCACATGGGTATGTCTTCTTGTTCAGGCATTTCAATTATGCCTGACTCTCTGTGACGCCATTTTGGGGTTTTCTTGGCAAAGCAACTAGAGCGGTTCAGCGTTTCTTTCTCCAGCTCACTTTACAGATGAGGAACCTGAGGCAAACAGGTTTAAATAACTTGCCCAAGATCATTGTCACTGCCCTATTAGACATTCAATTCCATCTGTCCAAATCATTTTACATGCTTTCACTCTTGCCCCCTCTAATCCATCCTTTATGTAACTTTAATCACATCACTCCTTTTGCATAGATGAGGAACTGAGGCAAACAAGATTAAGTGACTTGCCTAGGGTCACCCAGCTAGTAAGTGTCTGAAGCTAGATTTGAACTCAGAAGATGAGTCTTCCCAATTCCAAGCCCCAGTGCTCTATCCACTATACCACCTGGCTACCCCATATGTCTTAAGTCTGCCACAAAACTAACCTCTCTAAGAGCAGAGGCTATATCCTCTCCTTTTCTTCTCCACCACAGTATCTAACATGAAACCAGACACACAGTAATCATCAATAAAATTTAAACACTTGCAAAAAAACTCTCCTAACAATAAGGGGAGTAGGTACTCTCATTACCCTGATTTCATTGATGAGGAAATGAAGGTTCAGAAAGGTTAATGCAAAGTCATTCAGTATCTGTGGTACAATTGGAATCCAGGTTTCCCTAATCCTGACAAGTAAGAGGGGCAGTGTAGCTTGATGGTTAGGTTGGGAGTCAAGAAGACCCAGGCTCAATTCTCACATCAGATACTTATCAGCAGTGTGACACTAAGTAAGACCTTCAGTTTTGGGGCAGCTGGGTGGCACAGTGAATAGAGCACAGGCCCTGGAGTCAGGATGATCTGAGTTCAAATCCAACCTCAGACACTTAACACTTACTAGCCATGTGACCTTGGGCAAGTCACTTAACCCCAATTGCCCCTCCAAAAAAGAAAAAAAAACCTTTCAGTTTCTCATATCTAAAATGATAGGAGAAGGGGAATAGACTTGACAACCTCTAAGGTTCCTTCCTGCTCTATTTTCCTTTTCTTTTTTTTGGAGGGGAGAAGGCAAGGCAATTGGGGTTAAGTGACTTGCCCAAGGTCACACAGCTAGTGAGTGTCATTCCTGCTCTAAACTGATGATCCCCATTCCTGCATTCTATGCACTATGGCAAGTTGCCTCTCCAAAAAGAATAAGGCTTCTTTTTAAAAAAGTAACATGAATTGGAATTGACTTTTCCTGAAGAATTAGGAAGTCATATAAGGGTAAAACAAATGTCAGCCAAGACGCATGACCCAATAGGAAAGAGAATTTTCCTGAAAAGCCAAAAATTTTTCCCCAGAGATCACTTTAACTTTCTTCTCTGTCCACATGAAACTGATGGATTGGCCATCTCTATATATGAACAAATGCTGATGCCAGGTCTGGTTTTCTCAGTAAAACTGTGGTGTCATTGACCAAAATTTATCTTCAGGGAATACCCTCATCTCCTTAGCAACACAAGTTTATAGTTCTAGAGCTGGAAGGGATCTCAGTGGTCATCTAGGACAATTTCCACATTTAAATGATGAGGAAACTGAGCCCAGAAAGATTGATTTGACCAAAGTCATAGAGGGAGCATCAGAGGTAGAGCTTGAACCCAAAATATTTGTGACTCCAAAGCTGGTCCTTTATTGGCTACATTAGGATGTCTTTATGCAGAGCCCCTCTGTTCCCCACCCCTTCCCACCCCCAAAAAAACCTTTCCTCCTAGTGTACCTAGTGTACCCTAGTGACCTCAAGGTGCTTCTCTGACTGCTCACAACTTACTTAGGCTGGTCTACCCTATACAGTGTCCCTAACACTCATTCTCCCAGCTTCCTTCCCCATTCACTCCCAATTATCCTCTTCCTACTTTCAGGTGAGAAACCAGATCATAATTCATACTGAGGTATTAACAACGGATAATGGCTTAAGAATTTGCCCATTCCAAAGTCCAGTTGCTAAGTCCTGGCCATTCCAACTCCACAGTAACTTTTGTGTAGGTCCCCTCCTCTTTATCCCCATTGTTGTTCAGTCATTTTCAGCCATGTCTGATTCTTTGTGACTCCATTTGTAGTTTTCTTGGCAAAGTGGAGTCGTTTTCCATTTCCTGTTCATTTTACATCTAAGGAAACTGAGGCAAACCGGATTAAGTGACTTGCCTAGGATCTAGGTCATTGCCAATACCCTAATGGAATGCAATTCTACATGCCCAAACTGTTTCACATGCTTTTACTCTTGCCCCCTCCAATCCATCCTTCATATTGCTCTGATCATGTCACCCCTTTCATCAAAAGCTTTTAATGGCACCCTCTTGTGGAACCACAGAAGGGATCTTAGAAGACATTTAGTCCTGTAGTCTCTGGAACAGGGAACAGAGCACTCTGAGAGCCCAGGGTATCACCCTAGGGGAACCATGACCTGACCCCAAGGAATGTATGATCAACCAATCATAAGTTGGAAAAAGAGTTCATATTCCACCCTTAGGTGTGAGAGTCAACCATGAAGTTTATCTCCAGTACAGTCATACCTACCAACATCCCCCCCCCCAAACTCCTCTACTTTTCCCCTCCCTCTGCTGTTTAAGCCCTGAACCTCTCTTATTTTTCCTGAATGTTGGTTCCTCAAGGCAGTCATATTATCAAAGCTACCCATGGTAAATACTCTTGGAAAAATTCCACCTCAACCACCTAGATCACTTCTTGACTGTTAAGGGAATTCTTAAGGGGATAGGCTCTACAGATATTGCCCTGTGAATAACAACATCATTTCCCTACTTTTTTCTTTGGGGTAGGATAGAGTGAGTCAACATGATTAATGGGCATACCTAGATTGGGATTTGGACCACACAGATTTTATATTATCTTTCCCCCTCAATTCACTTATCTTCTAAAGTTTCCTCTTGTTATCATCCTTCCAATTACCCAGATTTTCACAACCTTCATAATTTCCAATCACAGAATTTGCATATTAGAAAGGACATCAATGGCCATTTAGTCCAACCTATACCCAAAAAGACTCTCCTCTATGTCATACTCAACAAGTTGTCAACTAGCCTCTACCTGAGGACCCTCAAGGAGAGGAAACCTACCATATCTCAAGACAATTCATTCTATTTTGGGTTAATTGTTAAGAAAGTTTTTCTTAACGTTGAGCCTAAATTTTCCATTTTTCTTGGTTCTGTCCTTTGGAACCAAATGGAACAAATCTAGTTCTTTCTCTATATGTTGTTGTTCAGTCACTCATTCAGTCATGTCTGACTCTTTGGACCATGGCACAACAGTCCCTTCTCTCCTCCACTATCTCTCAAAGTCTGTCCAAATTCATGTTCATTGTTTCCATGACACTATCTATACATCTCATCTTCTGCTATTCCCTTTTCCTTTGACCTTCAATCTTTCCCAACCTCAAGACCTTTTCCAATGAGTCCCATCTTCTCATTAAGCAGTAAAGTATTTAATCTTCAGCTCCAGTCTTTGACCTTCCACTGAATAGCCTGAATTTGGAATCTACATAATAGCCCTTCAAAAATTGGAAGATAGTTATCAAGTGCTCCCTCTTCTCCCTCCTCACCCCACCCCCATCTTCTCTTCTTTAAGCTAAACATATCCAGTTCTTTCAACTGCTCATCAAACAGCATTGACTCTGGGCCAAGGGTGGGGAACCTGCTCTAAGCTCTTCACCACCTTGGTTTCTCTCCTCTGCTGCTCTCCACTTATCAATTTCCTTAAATCATGGCCCAAAGAATTGTCCCAAAGACAATTTGGAACTTAAAATGTAGCAAAAAGAATTAATTTAATTTCTTTTAAAATCATAGACCAAAGAATTGAGTAAAACATTCCAGATGAAATCTGATTGAAAACAGAATACAAGAAGACTCTCATCTCCTTATCCTTGACGGCTCTTCCCCTCTCAACGTAATCTAAGATCACATAAGTTTTTTGCTTTTGTTTTTGCTGCCATATCTCACTGACTCACACTGAGCTTGCTGTCCACCTAAACCCCCAGCTTTTTTTTCCTAGAACAATTGCCACCTCTCCCTGCCTCCCTTATCTTACACCTGTGTAGTTTATTTTTTTGCCGCCAAGTGAAAGATGACATTTATCCGTATTGAATTTCCACTTACTAAATGCAGCTCAATGCTAAGCCTGTCAAGACCCTTTTGGATCTTGTCTCTATCACCCATTGTGTCAGTTGTACTTCCCAGCTTTGTCTCTCATCTGCAAATCTAATGAGCATATCAGCTATGCTTTTATGTAAGGCATTGATAAACTGACTCCTTACATCCCCTCAGTCCACATGCAACATATCCAATTAGTTGACAAATCTTGTAGGTTCTATCTCCATTTTTCTCACTTCTCTCCCCTTTTCTCTACTCACACAGGTATCAAACTAGTTCAGGCTCCCATCACATCTTACCTGAACTATTACAATAATCTCTTAATTAGTCTCCCTGCCTCATCTCTCTCAATTCCAATCCATCTTTATAATTTTTAAAATTTCTATTTTATAATGTATATACTCATAATAATATAAGTATGAATGATACATGCTACATGATTCCATAATAGTGGAATTTATGAAAAAGTACATGTATACATAATAGGGATACATCCTCAAAAAAAAAACCTCAGTGAAGACCACTGATCTAGTCTATTGTGCAAAGTTCAAATTTGCCTGGCTCCATAATCTGATACCACCCTTTCCAGTTTTATTCTATATGGGCCTGGAGTCAGGGAGACTTGCGTTCAAATTTGGCCTCAGACACTTGCCAGATAAATGACCCTGCACAAGTCACTTAATCTCTGTCCAACTCAGTTTTCTCAACTGTAAAATGGAGATTATAATAATGCCTACCTCACATGGTTGGTGTGAGAATCAGATGAGATAATATTTGTAAAGTACTTAGCACAATGCCTCTTGTTTTTTGGAGGGGGAAAGGCAGGGTAATTGGGGTTAAGTGACTTACCCAAGGTCACAGGGCTAGGCTAGTAAGTGTGTTAAGTGTCTGAGGTTGGATTTGAACTCAGGTCCTCCTGACTCCAAGGCCTGTGCTCTATTCATTACACCACCTAGCCACCCCTCCCATCTCACTTTTCTCCTGCTATCCCAACTCAAATGCCACCTCCTCATGAAGCCTTCCCTGACTCCCCCTACTGGCAACAATCTTACTCTTCAGAATTCATGTAGTTGATTTTATCAGTCTAATACCTTTATCCCAAAACATTAGTGTATTATAATATCTGGGCATTGACCCCTTCTAAGACTATAAGCTCCGTGAAGGCAGGGGCTGTGTATTACCTAAACTTTGTCTCTTCCCTAATGCCTACCTAGCACAGTGCTCTCTACAAAACTGGTTTCTAATAATATTTATTGAATCTTTCTTTTTAATTGTATTGGTATCTTTTGTTTTTATGTCACTTTTATTTTGAAATATATCCCCCTCCCATCTTTTCCAAATCCAGCTATCCCTTGGTACAAAGAATAAAAAGAAGAGTGGAGGAGGGAAGGAATGCAGCAAAACCAAAAAAAATCAAGTGAGTCTGACAAAATATGTCATGTTCCCCACCCATAGTTTCATCCCTGCCCCACCATCCCTACAATTCCTAACACTCACCTATACAAAGAAGAAAAGAAAGTATAGTTTCTCATTTCCTCTTTAGAACTAAGTTTGATCATCTTAATAATAGAACATTCAGGTTTTGGTTGTCTTTGTTCCTTCCATTTACATTCTTATGGTCATTGGGTATTTTTTTTTCTGGTTCTATTTACTTTGCTTTCCATTGATCCATATATGTTTCCCTGTGCTTTTCCAAATCCTTAATATTTATCATTTCTTATGGTTCCATTGCATTCATATGCTACAACTTGTTTGGCCATTCCCCAATGGATGAGCATACGCTTCATTTCCAGCTCTTCTTAATACCAAAATAATAATAATAATAATATTGCCAATACATAGCCATCATTTCTTAAGGCTCCATTATATCCATGTACCACAACTTATTCAACCATTCTCCTATAGATGAGCACCTACTCTGTTTCTAGCTCTTGCTAATAAAAAAAAGTTACTATAAATATCCAGCTATATATAGGATCTTCCTGTCTTTGACCTCCTTGGTGTACTATATTTATTGAATCTTAAATAAACATAGACCAATTCTTTAAGTTAAAGGAATGGATGGCAAATAGAAGAACCTTTGATATGATCAGGATAGGGAACATCATTGCAAGAAGAATGTGAATTCCTGAAATTATTCAAATAATAATCATACACAATAGAAAATGCCCTGCTCTACATACAGGTAAGAGCAGACTTTTATTGTTCTTCCTTGTGGCCTTACCTTCCTTGTGGCCCTAAATAAAGGCGCATGTGATAGGCAGGACCACTCAGTCCTCTCACTCTCTGAGATCTGAGATCTCTGAGTTTGAAGACTCTTCCATTCCTTTGGATTCTAGTGAAGAATATGAATATACCTTGGAAACTTCACACTGGGTTGTGTCCCAGGAGAGAACTTAGCTAAAAAAATCCAGCTGGATGTCACATCCATAGTGAATAGGGGACCAGACACTCACCAGGCTATCCCAGAGCCTCTTGAGAAGAAAAATCCCTGGGAGCAGCATGAAATTTCCCGACTAGACGGGATGGCAACACAAGCTCTTGTTTACTTTAGGAGAGGGAAGGACTGGGGGAACATCTGCTCCAAGAAACCACTTGAAAGATAATCAGGCAATGATGTTGGTGAAACAGCTGTTCAGCAGGCAGAGAAGTAGCACGCTTGGGAGCTAAGGGGAGGAGCAAGAGGAGGAGAGGAGCAAGACAGAAGCAAAACTGGAAGGAGCTGGAGAATTCTTTTTTTTTTTTTTGCCAGCCTCCCCCAGCAGAGCCAGGACACGGGGGGGGGGGGACTGAGCCTCACTCTGTCCTGGAGCAGACTCAGATAGAGTTACTCTCTCTCAGTCTTGCCTTTATGATCACAATTCCAAGAAGGCAATAGGGAAATTGGAGTTTTTTCTACCCATCCTTTTAACAACCATTGCAATATTCTCTGGTGTGACCTGAGGTTCACTGAAAGGCACAAATTACCTCCCCCCAGGTGTCTTCCTCCCACTTTACTACAGATCCTGAAAATCTACCATTAGGGCTATTCTTTGGAGTTAAATTAAGGACCTGACAAAATATTAATACATTCCCTAAGATGAGTAACCCATTAAGTTATTAACAATTCTTGATATCTTAGTGGGAATGAATTAATCAGATTAATTCTACCAGTCACATATCAAAGACACTGACGGGTTGGAAGTAAAAGACAGAGATGTTTGGCTGGAATGAGAAGAGTAAGGAAAGGGAAAGTCTGGAGCAAAGATTGTGGCCAGGAGTGAAGAAGCCTGGGTATTACGCCCAGGGAAATCCAGGCATCCAAGAACACTCATGATCCTATAGCATCAAATGTAGAGCTGACAAAGACCTCAGAAGTCACCTAGCCCAACACTCTCATTTTGGATGAGGAAATTAAGGTCCAGTCATGTCATAAAGTGATTTTCCTAAAATCATATAAGTGCTAAATATCCAGAGCTTGGATTTTAACCTAGGTACCGTGACTCCAAATGTAGGAATCTTTCCACTGTACCACACTGCAGAGGAGGTGGCAGGGTTATTATGAAACCAACTCATCAGCTTCACTCTTTTGCCCTGCCGTTCAGGGGGCAGCGAGGCAGTACCTCAGATACTTACTAGCTGTGTCACCCTGGGCAAGTCACTTAACCTTGTTTCCTCCTCTGTCAAATGAGCTAGAGAAGGAAATGGCAAACTACTCCAGTATTTCTGCCAAGAAAACCCCAAATGGGGTCACAAAGAGTTAGACTAAAACAACTCAACAACAAAATCTATTCAACAATAAACCTCCAAGAAAAAATTCCACCCATGGCTTCTGTTGGTTTAAAGGCTAGACAAGGCCAGCAGGGAAAGGACTTTAGATCTTTAAGAGAACTTTGAGGTCTAATCCAATTCCCTCATTTTATAGATTTAAAAAACTGAGGACTACAAAGGTGCTGTGACTTGCCTCCATATTCTCCCTCCTCATTTAGTGACCTCAGGCAAATTGTTTAATTTCTCTGGGCCTGGAATGTCAAACAAGACAGTGAGAAGGCATGGGAGCAGGGACAATCTGCTACAAGTGCTCAGAGGTGCTGCCACTTAGCAGATAGGCTTTTTAGACTATAATTATACCCCTATAAAAACACCCTTATCAGCTATTAATACACCTTAGCAGAGATTATCATAGAACTGTAGAAACTCAAGAGTGAGACTTTGGAGATCCTTCAAGCTTCTCATATTACACAGAGATCCTCCCTATGCCATGCAAGGAATTACAGAACATTTGAACTTAAAGAGTCAGGTAGCTGGTACAGTGGATAGAAACCTGTACCTGGAATCATAAAGACCCAAGTTTGAATCCTGCCTTAGACATTTACTAGTCTTATAATACTGGGCAAGTTATATAACTTTCCCCAATTGTAAGATGGGGATTTTTAATATGAGGTCTGTGAGTCGTTTTTAACATATATTTTGATAACCAATTCAATATCAGGGCAGCTAAGTGGTGCAATAGATAGAGCACTGGGCTTGGAGTCAGGAAGACCTGAGTTCAAATCCATCCTCAGACACTTACTAGTTATGTGACCCTGGCCAAGTCACTTAAGCTTGCTAGTCTCTGTTTTCTCATCTGTAAAGTGAACTGGAGAAGGAAATGACAAATCACTCTAGTATCCTTACCAAGAAAACCCCAAATGGGCTCACAAAGAGTCATATGTGACTCAAGAACAACAATAACAAAAATTCAATATAATTTGCTTCTCTTCTAGTCCTATGTACTTTATTTTACCCATCTTTTTAAAAAATATATTCTTAGAAAGGGTCCAGAGAGCTTAACAGATCACTAAAGAGGTCCATGACACAAGGAAGAACCCCTGCTACAAAGATTCATCACAGCCTAGTAGATAAAGAGCTTGTCTTGGAGTGAGAAAGACTGGAGTTCTAATAGCCTAAGGGTGAGAAACCTGTAGCCTGGAGGCCACATGTGGCCCTCTAGGTCCCCAAACATGGCCCATTGTCTGAAAATAGGTCCACAAGTGCAGCCCTTTGATGGAATCCAGGCCACACTCTAGGTCCTCAAGGATAGTCACTTGGGTTCCATCAAAGGGCTGCACTTGAGGACCTAGATTCAGTCAACTGGCCTTACTTGAGGACCTAGAGGGCCACATGTGGCCTCCGGGTCCAAGGTTCCCCACCCCTGTAAAGTAGCCCCATGTACATTCTGGCCATGGGATTCCAGGCATGGGATTCCACTTAATCTCTGCTCTAAGTAACGATCTAAGAATGTAAGTTGCAGAGCAGGTGTTGACCTGCATTGCTAGAAGGAGTTTCCCATTTCCCATTTCCCATTCCCTATACCAATAAAATCACAAGGCTCTCTCCCTCTATCCCTTGAGCTGAAGGGGATCTTGAGATCATTTAATCCAATGTCTTTTTTTTAGGTCTGAAGAAACTGATTATTTCAAAAGTAAAATCACAATGGGCAATTGGCCACTGTTTCCAGTGACCAGGAGCTCACTCCTTCACAAGGGACTAATACTTTAAAACAAACAACCACCCAGCCCTTACTTCTTCCTGGCCACAGGCTCCTTCCTGATATTTTCCTCTTACTGATCGTAGTTCTTCCCTCTAGAATTGGTCTAATAATAAATCAACAAACAGTTATTCAGTACCTACCATTTGGCAGGAATTTCGCTATAAAGACAAAACTAAAACAGTCCCTGCCACCAAGGAATTTACATTCTAATAGGGTAGATGAGATCTACACACATAAGTATCTGCATAATATAGACAAAGTGAAGACAAGGCCACACAGACTCAATTCAAGCCTTCTTCCACATGATAGCACTCACAGCATTTGAAGAACATTGTTTATGTACTTCCCCCAAAGTCTTTTAAAAGCTAAGCATTTCTAGTTCCTAGAATCAACAAAAATAAACATTTATTAAGTTTCTACTACTGCAAGGCACTATGCTGGAAAACTGGGATACAAACCCCAGAAATATGGCCCATTCCTTGCCCTTGAGGAGCTAATGTTCTCCTTGAAGATAAATACAAGGATTTACACATACAAATAAAAATTTGAGGAAGGAAGGAGGAATAACTTGGGAAGAGGGGTGAGTGGGAAGGCAGTGGCCCTTGAACTGAACTTTGAACCAGGGTAAGGATGCTGAGGGGTAAAGATGAGATGTAATGCACACTGAGTAAAAGGGATGGCTCGTGCCAGTGTAGGCACCTAGTCTGGATAGAAAGTACTGAGGAGACAGAACCTAGAGCACTAGGAAGAAATTGCAGAGAGATTAATTTAGGCTTGTTATCAGGAGAAAAAAAAAACATCCTAACAATGAGTTGTCCCAAAGTGTACCGGCCTGCCCCAAGAAGCGATGAGTTTCCACTCCTCTAAGGTCTTCAAGCAAAGGCCAAACAACCATTTGTCGCATACGTTATAGTGAGGATGCCTTTTATAAAAGGACTGGACCAAATTACAGCTGAGATCCTTTCTAACTCTCAAATTCAGTGATTCTGTGTGATTCTCTGCTTCTGAACTGGGAAAATAGCAAGTGGTACTGGATGAATAAAACAGCTTACACGAAGAGACTGATGTGAAATACCTGAAAAGGTGTGTGGAAGTTATTTGTTGTTGAGTCATTTTCAAACCATGTCTGGCTCTTTGCGACCCCATTTTGGGAATTTTTTGGCAAAGATACTGGAGTGGCTTACTTTTTCCTTCTCCAGCTTGTTTGACAGATGAAGAAACTAAGGCAAACAGGGTCAAGTGACTTGTCCAGGATCACATAGCTAGTACAGGTCTGAGGCTGAATTTGAACTCATAAAGATGAGTCTTCCTGATTCCAAGACTGGTGTTGCATCTGCTGCACTACCTGGCTACCCAAGAAGTCATTTGTAAAGGACTTTAAATACCAAATAAGAACTTTACATTTTATCCTAAAGGTAATAGTGAACCACTGAGGGTTTGTGTGCAAGGAAGTGACAGGTCAGACCCATTTCTTTTTTTTTTTTTTTTTTGCTTTTTGGAGGGCAATTGGGGTTAAGTGACTTGCCCAAAGTCACACAGCTAGTAAGTGTGTCAAGTGTCTGAGGCCAGATTTGAACTCAGGTCCTCCTGACTCCAGGGCCAGTGTTCTACTTGCTGCTCCACCTAGCCTCCCAGTCAGACCCATTTCTTAAAAAAATTCATCCTAAAGGGCAGCTAGGTGGTACAGTGAATAGAGCACTGGCCCTGGAATGCCGTGTGACACACAAAAAAACTAGCCGTGTGACCTTGGGCAAGTCATTTAACCCCAATTGCCTTCCAAAAAAGCAAAAATTAAAAAAAAAAATTAAAATTCATCCTGGCAGTACTGTGGATGAAGAGAAGACCAGAGAACAGACGAGGAGGGACATCAAAAAGGAGATTATTCCAATTGTCCAGGTAATACATGATGAGGACATAAACTAGAGCCCTAGAGGACTGGTGACAGTGATGGTTGTACACTGCCTGGATATGAGTGTTTACAAGAGAGAGGATGGGGGATGAAAAAGTACTTAAGGACAGCGCCAAGCTCATGAACACAGGTGACTAAGATAATGGTGCCTCAACAGAAACAAGTTTGCGATGACTCTATAACATAATTTCCTGAGTCTTCACCTCCCAGATCTCCTTCTTCTGGAGAAGTTCCTATTTGTCAATATCCTTCTTAAAATGAAGTCCCAAGCACTGAGCAGAACATTCCAGACATTCTCTGATCAGGACAGAGTAAACCAGGACTGTTATCTCTTTCGTTCTCATCACTACATTTATATCAATACAGTCAATGATTGTATTTGCTATTTTGATAGTTGTGTCAAACCACCAGCCCATCCATTTTGCTTTCACCCAGAATCCAGGGTTTTTCCCCCACATAAACTGTTCTTGTTATGAGCAATCCCCACTCTAAGAGACAGATGATTTTTTTGAACCTAAGTATAAGGCTTTCCATTTATCCCTATTAAATTTAATCTCATTCCTTTGGCATTTCTTCATGCTAAGATGCTTTCTGAATTCTGATTCTGTCACACAATACAGCAGCCCTTCCTCCCAGCTTTGTGGCATATGCAAATCTGATAAGCATATCTTCTATGTATGGTATCCTTGATAATAATATTGGATGGGTCAAGAACAATGACCAAGACTGCTTC